>CAUYLG010023050.1:0-82071 GCA_963573385.1 Cacajao melanocephalus
CTAGCCTGGGCAGTAGAACAAGAATTCTGTTCTCTCTCCCTCTTTTTCTTCCTCTTTCTTTCTCTCGTACATTCTTTTTTTTTCTTTCTTTCACTCTCACTTTCTTTCCTCTCTTTTCCTTTCTTTCAAAAAAAAAAAAAAGAATTACCTTAGCTAATGCCCATTCTATTATAATGTATTCACTTAATTCACAAACATATACTAACCAACTCCCATGTGCCAGTGTGAAAAGCCTTTATAATCTGTTCACTAAACTATTTCCCTCTTCTGTCTAGGCACAGCTAGACTACTCTTCTCAGCCTCCACTGCAGTTACCTACATCCATGTGAGTGAGTTCTGGTCACTGGGTTGTCAGCAGCAACGATATATGCCATAAAACTCTCCCACATGTGATCTTCCATTTAACTTCCTCATCTTTCAACCAGATGCAGAAAATGTAATGACACTCTCTAAGAGCTCCAAGAGAAAGCAGAACCACAAGGTGGAAGGGGCCTGGGTCCCTGAGTCACATGTGCAGGTGAGGAATGTAGGTGCCATGGAAACACCATGGACTATCTTAGGAAAGGCTTTCCAGAAGCTCTGGTAGCAGAGATGGACATTGAATTAAGGGTTAAATTGGAAGAAAAGAAAGCAAACTCACCTTAGACAGAAGAGAAAGCATACATAGAACTTTAGATGTGAAAATATTAGATGATGTTTCAGAAACAACAAGTTGTCTAAAGTAACGAGTATGTAGTAAAATACAGGTGAAGCTTTGAATCTTAAGATAAAAATTGAGTTGTGAAAAGATTATGAAGAGGTTTGTGTGCCAAATTAAAAAATTTAGACTTTACTCTATAGGCAGTAGAATCCAGGAAAAGGCTTTAAAACGGGGGAGTGACATAAACAAAACTATCCATTAGAAGGTAAAGTCTGGTACTTTGCAGAAAATAACTTGAAAGGGGAAGCTGGTGTGAGAGGGAGGTGAGTATTAGACTATCGGAAAGTCCAGGCAAGAGACGATGCAAGGAAGGATTCAGGTGACATCAGAAGAAATTGCTACAAAAATAGATATAGGAGACCATAATATTCAAGCAGCTGTTAGGAGTAAGCCAGTGGTCCCCCAACCATTTTGGCACCAGGAACCAGTTTCATGGAAGACAATTTTTCCACAGATTGGGGTGGGGGGGGTGGTTTTGACATGATTCAAGTGCATTACAATTATTGTGCATTTTATTTCTATTATTATTACATTACAATATATAATGAAATAATTATACAATTCATCATAATGTAGAATCAGTGTAGCCCTGAACTTGTTTTTGTCCTGGATTCCACTGCCTATAGGATAAAATCTAAATTATTTAACTTGCCACACAAGCCTCTTAATAGACAGTCCTGTCTGGGGATGATGGGAGACAGTGACAGATCATCAGGCATTAGATTCTCATAAGGAGCATGCAGCCTAGATCCCTGACATATGAAATCACAGTAGGGTTTGCACTTCTATGAGAACCTAATGCTGCTGCTGATCTGATAGGAGGCAGATCTCTGGCAGTGATATGGTTTGGCTCTGCTTCTCCACCCAAATCTCATCTGAAATTGTAATCCCCATGTGTTGAGGGAGGGACCTGTAATCCCTACATGTCAAGGGAGGGAGGTGACTGGATCATGGGGATGCTTTCCTCCATGCTGTTTGCATGATTGTGAGTTTTCACAAGATCTGATGGTTTTATAAGGGGTTCTTCCCCCTTCACACTCTGTCTTTCTCTCTTTCTCTCACCTGCTGCCATGTAAGATGTGCCTGCTTCCCCTTCCACCATGATTGTAAGTTTCTTGAGGCCTCCCCAAGCATGCAGAACTTTGAGCCAATTAAATCTTTTTGGAAATGACCCAGTCTCAGGCAGTTCTTTACAGCAATGTGAGAATGGACTAATATGCGGAGTAATGTGAGCAATGGGGAGCAGCTGTAAATACAGATGAAGTTTCACAGACTTACACCAGTCTTTGGCCCCAGGGCTGGGGACCCCCGGTGCAATCAGTTAAAAGTAACATTAACCGAGATAGGGAACATAGAAAAGATACAGACTAGAAGGAAAAGACGATAAATTTGTTTTTAATTATGTTGAATTTGCGGTCCAAATTAGAGAAGCTATCCAGTGGATATTTTGCATTACACACGTAGAACTTAGAAAAAAAAATTCAAAATTGGAATTATAAATTTGAGAGATGGCAATGTAGAGATGGTATTTAAGCCAATGGAGTGGATGAGATCTGCCAAGAAAAGAGTATAGAGTGAGAAGAGAAAAAAGAAGAGATCTCACAAGACATTGTAAGAATGGTTAAAGGAGTATAAAAAGGATAAGGAGAGGAAAGTGTCATGAAAACCGAGGGAGGTGAGACTTTAAGATTCCCACATATGCAGAGGAGGTCAGATCAGACCCTGCAGGGAAACCAGATATGCTAACTAGCCATAGAGTAGGGTTACAGCGCCTGGAATCCTGTCAGGCACTGTGGGCATGTTCCAAAGATTTGCCAGAGAATGCAGATCTGTCAACAGATTGAAGTGCTAAATTTTGGCTGGAAGTCAGAGATTGAGCAAAAGGTCAAACATCAGGTAAATGGAGAACCTTGGAGGTGGAGGATTGAGACTGGAAAAAGGCAAAAAAAAAAAAAAAGTCTAGAATTTTTGCTGGAGCTCCTACTTACCAAGTTCTGGCCAGAGGGTAGACTGGGTCAGAATAAACACAAGAGGTGGTCAATTGTTTCCAGGAACTAGAAGCCTGAAGGGCCACTGGAAATTGGCAAGTAGGTATTGAAGCAATTTTGTTAGTTTTGCAGGAAGAAATGGCAAATTACTGAAGGCAGTGAATGGAGACATCTTCTTCAAGATTGCTGAATATAAATGGAATTCTGTGTGGAAGCTTGAAGAATAAGCAGGCTGAAAAGAAGACTCTCTTAAGATATTTGTAGGCTAAGGGTAAGAATCTATTGAAGAAAGTGACGTGGAAGATTGAAAACGCACCATATAAGAAATCAAAGTGGGAGTCAGGAGATGGGACCAAAAAACCTATGAAGATGCTACCTGCAGAGATAATGTCTTATCTTGCTTTATTGTCTTGGCCAGTTCCTGCGACTAAAACAAAACACCTGAGACTGGATAATTTATAAATAATATAAATTTATTTCTTGCAGGTCTAGAAGCTAGAAAGTCCAAGATGAAGGTGTTGGCAAGGCCTCACTTCTTAATACTATATATCACATTGTGATTAACTTTCAACATACGCATTCAGGAGGACACATTCAGACCACAGTATTGATCTTGTCTTTTGGTGGGAGAGGGGGAAAAAACAGGAGAATAATATGGAGAATAATATAGATAATGGTGAGGGATACTAAGGGCGTTCATGACCCATGGTCTTTGTTTTCTTAGTAAAGCCAGGCTGGGTCATCCACTCAGAGAGCTGGAATGTGGAGGGTGCCCACAGGTTTGAAGAGAGAGTAAAGCTTTGGAATAATGGGGCTGCAGAGAAAGAGGACTGTTTGGGATATATGAGTAATTAAATTTGCACTGAAGGCTCAGCTCAGGCAGGCAGTCAGAAAGAGACAGGATGTTCTCTAGAGATGATTAGAGGCAGAGGGTCCAAGAACAGGGAAAGAAAAACGTAAATCAGATAGTTTGCCTGCTAGAAACAAAGGAAAGAAAAGAGGATAAGGAATCCAAAAGTGTCAAAGAGGGTATGATGAAAGGACTGATTGACCAGTCTGTCCTGTGTTGCTTCTAGGATGAGGTCAGAGCCTAGCACAGTTCCTACCACAGTGTCTGACACACAAAATACACTCAACAAATGTGGAGTAAATGAATGAACAAGTGAACAAATGAATGAACAAGCACACGCTGGAAATTCAGGCTGGTTATGGAAGAAATGAAGTGAATGGGGCATTCATAGACTGAACGACTGACTAGGAAGGATTCAAGAAGCAGGAGTGTGTCCTGAGGCAGAACAGGTTTTGTGGAAATAGAAAAGTTTGAGAAGAGAAAAAATACAAAGTTACCAGCAGAAAGAGTCATTTCAAACTTCAAATTTTCAGAGGAGCAGTTAAAAGTGATCCAAAAGTCTGAAATATACTTCTGTAAATGGAATTAGTAAAATGAAATGGAGATAAATGTCCGTGTAAGAGCGGGCCATTCGATGGCTCATCGGTAAATATCATGATGTCACTATAGTTGACAGATGTTGGAATAGAGAAAAACTGTGAGCCAAGCTCCAAAGTCCTTAAGGGTTAAGAAGAAATGACTCAGAGGTGACAACAATGAGAAGTTGAATATAATATGGAGATAACATGGGCCCTCCCTGCCACCTGGAATTCTTGTAAGGATTAAATAAAAGAATAATTGCATAAATGTTTTCATTTGAAAGTAAAAGATGCAAGTGTCCATCATAGGACACATCATTGTTAAGTGAAAACTACATAAAATTGTCAGAAAGCAGTGTTGAGGAACCAGGATAATACTGAGTCCTCTTTAAGAAGCCAAAATAATGGCCATTCTGACTAGTGTAAGATGGTATCTCATTTGGTTTTTTGTTTTTCTGGGGTTTTTGTTTTTTGAGGCAGAGTCCCACTTTGTCTCCCAGGCTGGAATGCAATGGTGTGATCTCTGCTCACTGCAACCCCCACCTCCCAGGTTCAAGCAATTCTCCTGACTCTGCCTCCCAAGAAGCTGGGATTATAGGCACATGCCACCATGCCTGGGTAATTTTTGTGTTTTTAGTAGAGATGGGGTTTGGTCATGTTGTTCAGGCTGGTCTTGAACACCTGACTTCAGGTGATCTGCTGGCCTTGGCCTCCCAAAGTGCTGAGATTACAGGCATGTGCCACTATGCCCAGCCCTCATTTGGTTTTGATTTGCATTTCTATAATGATTAGTGATACTGAGCATTTTTTCATATGCTTGTTGGTCATTTGTGTGTCTTCCTTTGAAAAGTGTTTATGTCTTTTGCCCACATTTTTTTTTTTGAGACAGAGTCCAGCTCTG
This sequence comes from Cacajao melanocephalus, assembly GCA_963573385.1. Classification (NCBI taxonomy): domain Eukaryota; kingdom Metazoa; phylum Chordata; class Mammalia; order Primates; family Pitheciidae; genus Cacajao; species Cacajao melanocephalus. Next base: position 5,018 of record CAUYLG010023050.1, read on the forward strand.
TTGCCCAGGCTGGAGGGCAGTGGCACAACCTCAGCTCACTGCAACCTCCACCTCCCAGGTTCAAGCAATTCTCCTGCCTCAGCCTCCCAAGTAGCCAGGATTACAAGTGTGGGCCACCACCCCCAGCTAATTTTTGTATCGCTTTGTTGGTCAGGCTGGTCTCGAACTCCTTACCTCGTTATCTGCTTGCCTCAGCCTCCCAAAGTGCTGGGATTACAGGTGTGAGCCACCACATCCAGCCATTTTGCCCACTTTTTAATGAGGTTGTTTTTGCTGGTAGACTGGATAAAGAAAATATGGTATATATACACTATGGAATACTATACAGCCAAAAAAAGCAAGATAATGTCCTTTGCAGCAACATGGATGGAGCTGGAGGCCATTGTCCTAAGTGAACTAAAACAGGAACAGAAAACCAAATACCACATGTTCTCATTTATAAGTGGGGGCTTAACCTTGAGTACACATGGACACAAAGAAGGAACAACAAACACCAGAGCTCACCTGAGAGTGGAGGGAGAGGGGAGCGTGAGGATTGAAAACCAATCTATTGGATACTATGCTTATCACCTGAATGACAAAATAACTTGTACACTAAACCCCCACAACATGGCAATTTACCCTATAACAAACCTGCACATGTACTCCTGAACCTAAAATGAAAGTTTTCTTTTTTTTAATTTTTAAAATTTAAAAAAGAAGCCAAAATCTAAGAGCAGCAGCCAGGGTGTTTTGGTGGAGGCAGTGTCACTTGGAGTAAAGCTGGATTTCAATAAAAGGACACAGGCAAGGACAATCATTTTCACTGCTAATGAAGTACTAAATCCTGGGAGCTTTATCCACATCATCTTAAATTTCCACACCAACCATGCAAAATAGGTATTACCACCTTCAAATTAGAAATAAGGAAACATGGACTCTGGTTAAGTCACTTTCCGTAAGTTGCACACTTATAAAACTGAGTAATTGGGATTTGAACCCAGCTCACGCAGATGAAATCCCATTCCCTTTATACTACATGAAACTTCAATGTATTTAGCACTTTATGGGGGAAATAGAACATGAGCATTAGAATGATGCACAAATCACTAGTATAAGATAGAGGCAAAGAGGACAACTGAGTTGGAGGGGACCGGAGTGTGGACACAAGGAGGTGACAAGAGGGGCCTGCCTTTGCTGATGGATGAGACTGGAGATAGAAGGAGTTGGAGGGAAAGCAGGAAGAGAGAAAATGAAATTATCTGGGCTTGCATTTCAGCTGCAACTTTGATGTTCAGTGATTGTGGCATCTGTATGAAGTTCATTACCAGCAGTATGGAGGTAAACTGGCTACTTTTTTTATGTTAGTTTTTTTTTCATTATTTACATGAACAGTCAAGCAGCCATCTTGCCAGTTTAACAAGCACCCTTGAGGAATCAATTAAAAATTCCCATCTCAGAGGACTTACATATGCACAGTAACAGCTTGGGTTAATTTACTAATTCATCTAATCATCCTGCCACATTATTAGCCAACTTCCCTAAATCTTGTTATAATTTACACATTAAAAAGGAAATGTCTTCCAAATATCTTTCTGCACAATTAGAAAAAACATGTAGACATATCATTTTAGATGATTGGTCATAATTTTAATGTATTTTATGAAGGAAAATGGGTAAAATCATGTTTTAAAGTACTTATGGTGTTTGAAAACTGCTCTTTCAAGCAGGTTTTGTGTTTTGTTTTTGTTTATGTTTTTGTTTTTGTTTTTGTTTTTGTTTTGAGTGTCCTTTGAGTGTTTGTGTAAGTTTTTTTGGACAAATCCTTTCTTTATATATAACACAGAGATATACATCAATCAGGTTCCAAATGACTCATCAAAAATTCTGAGTTAGAGAATTTAGAAAAAGCAAGTTATTATTTAAGATAAATGCTGTGAAGCAGGGATAGCTTTCTCAGCCAGAGATTTTGAGACATGCTAAGAACCCATGGAACCCAAAGATGACGAGCCTTTTTTGGACAGCTTCCCTTCTCACTCTTGGCACACATATTAGATCCCTTAGATGCATTCAGTTGTACTTTGCAATATGTCCCTGCTACCTTCCCAACCGGCCCCAATATTCTAACTCCAGAAGAATGGGCAAGGCTTATAGGCACACTCACACAGCATGCAAAAGAAAATTCCCCAGATTCCCTCCATTATACTTCTCTTGTCTAGTGATATCTTCCTTCCTCTCTTTCCCCACTGGGCCTCTCAAAAACTTTATTGTCCTGTGTAATTCAGCTCTTTTTCACCATCCTTTAGAATGCAGAGAGGAATTAATTTTTTTAATTGCCCTCTAACACAAAGAAGTCATTTATACCCAAACTCTCACTTTACTGATAAAAAATTTTAGGCTAAAGCAGGTACATGTGGCACAACTAGGAAGAGAATGGAGTTCTTTATATACTGTTGCTTTTGTTGGCCCCACATTCAGTTAGCCCTGAAGATCCTTCCAACTCCTAATTCTATCATTTGTCTGCTCTATGGCTCGTAATGAATTTGGCCTAAAGTTATAATATATAGTGGCCTAAAGTTATAATAATGTGAATGGTTTGGGATGAGGAGACTTTGTGTCTCTACTTTTTGTTGTTGTTGATTCTTTTTTTTTTTTTTGAGATAGAGTCTCACTCTGTCACCCAGGCTGGAGTGCAGTGGCATGATCTCAAGCTCACTACAACATCCACCTCCCGGGTTCAAGCAATTCTCCTGTCTCAGCCTCCCGAGTAGCTGGGATTACAGGCGTGTACCACCACCAGGCTAATTTTTGTATTTTTAGTAGAGATGGGGTTTCATTTACCATGTTGGCTAGGCTAGTCTTGAACTCCTGACCTCAGGTGATCTGCCCACCTCGGCCTCCCAAAGTGCTGGGATTACAGGCATGAGCCGCGGCACCCGGCCTTGTTCTTGTTGATTTTTTAAATTGATAAATAAAAATTGTATATATTTATGCTGCACAACATGATGTTTTGAATCATGCATAATTGTGAAATAGCTAAATTCAGCTAATTAACATATGCATTGCCTCACATACTTATTTTTTGTGTGGTGAGAATGTTTAAAATCTCCTCTCTTAGCACTTTGCAAGTACACCATACAGTGTTATCGACTATAGTTACCATGTTGTATAATAGAGCTTCTAAGTTTATTTCTCCTGTCTAACTGAAATTGTGTGTCCTTTGACCAACATCTCCCCAATTCTCTCTCCCCCTCAAAACACCATTCTACTTTCTATTTCTAGAAATCATATTTTGTAGATTCCACATAGAAGTGAGATCACGAGGTATTTGTCTTACTGTATGCTTGGCTTATTTCACTTAACATAATGTCCTCCAGCTTCATCCATGTTGATACAAATGACAGAATTTTCTTCTTTTTTAAATTTAAGTTTGAATAATACTCCATCATGTGTGTATATGTGTGTATAAATGTGATATGTATATTATATATAAAACATTTTTAAATGTTTTACAACATTTTATTGTGTGTATAAATGTGATATATGTGAATATATATATATATATACATATACGTGTGTATATATATGTATATATATATATATATAACATTTTAAAAAATCCATTCGTCCTTTATGAACACTTAGGTTGATTCTGTATTTTGTTATTGGAAATAATGCTATAATTCATATGGAAGTGCAGATATCTCTTCAACATACTGATGTCATTTTCTTGTATATATACTCAGTGGTGGGATTGCTGGATCATATAGCTCTATTTTTTAATTTTTTGAGGAATTTCCTTACTGTTTTCTGTAACTGTACTAACTTACATTCCCACCAACAGTATGCAAGAGCTCTCTTTTCTCCACATCCTCCCTAATACTTGTTAATTCTTTAAATAAAGATTGGTATTAGTTCTTTAAATATTTGGTCAAATTCAGCAGTGAAGCCATCAGGGCCTGGACTTTTCCTTGATGTGAAACCTTTTATCACTGATTCGATCTTCTTACTCATTATTGGCCACATCTCTAATTTGCTAGAATGATTCTTGACCGATCTGAAATGCCCAGATATGAGGGATAATTGAAGATAATTCCTAATATCATATACACACATCACTTCCTGCACTATTTTCTGGTTTTTAGTGACTATGTGAAGCTTGTTAGGCTCATTTCTTTTTGGTTCTCAACTTTAAGTTGTTTAATATATAAAAAACACCAATCAACCACGCATAAACACACGTTTTGTATAGTTCTACATAGTAATGTAAATGTTGCAGAGGATGGTTTGAGACCAGGTCTGGCTCTGTCTCTCAGGCTGGAGTGCAGTGGCACTATCACAGCTCACTGCAGCCTCAAACTCCTGGACTCAAGTGATCTTCTCACCTCAGCCTCCTGAGTAGCTGGGATTACAGGCATGCACCATTATGCCTGATATTTTTGTATTTTTTGTAGAAATGGGGTTTCACTATGTTGCCCAGGCTGGTTTCTAACTCATAGGCTCAGGTGATCTGCCTGCCCTCGTCTCCCAAAATGCTGGGACCACAGGTGTGAATCACTGCACCTAGACTGTAAAAGATTTTATATAATAAATAATGATTAAAGTTACTCAAAGGCAGTGACTATAAAGTTTGATTCAGGCGCAGGCTTGCAATGTGTCCAAGAGATAATCTAAAGATGATAGTCCATATAGGAATGTGGCTTAATGTGTTCATGTCTTCAGGCTCCGAATTTCTTGACTCATATCAGGTACCACAGTGTTAATTGAGTACAGTGGAGTATTACGAGATTAAAATATACTTGTATCAGCTATTTAGTTCATGGCAATTTAGGCTGAGCTCAGCTGGACAGTTGCTCTGATCTCAGCTGGGCTTCTGCCTGTGTCTGTGGTCGGCTGTAAATCAGCTTTAGGTCAGATCTGTTGATCTTGGCTGGGCTCTTCCATGTATCTGGGGCCTCTGTTAGCATAACTGGGTTGACTTAGTTCTGGTCTTTGTGGTGTTATCCCCTAGCTAGGTAGCCAAGGCTTGTTCACGTGACAGAGAAAGGAGTCCCAAGAGAAGTCTGCAAAGTTTCTTAAGTCTTAGTCTGGGTACTGCCACATCATTATTTCTGCCACATTCTATTGGTCAAAACAAATCACAAGGTAAGCCCCAATTAAAGGAATGAAGAGATAGATTCCACTTCTTGATGAACAGATCTGTGAACTCTCATTGCTAATAGCATGGACACAGGGGATATGGACTATCACTATCATGACCATTTTATGTGCCTAGCATAGTGACTGGCTTCCCTGAAAAGGTGTGTTTCACTAGCTAATTAATTCAGTAAATGTAAATAACCCTTCTACCTTAAAGTTGTCTTAATTAACCAAGTGAAAAAGACTAATCAAATTTTTCACTCTTATTAAATTCTATTTTACAAACATAATACAGAGTTGTAATCTTAAGAGAAAATGTACCTGGTCCTTTCAATTCTCATTTCTTATACTTTGGGCAGTTAAGAATTTCACAATAGCCTGTGGATTGCTTTATGCTTTCCTTAAGGCAATGCAGAGAAAATAGCAACAGCGTTTGATATGACATGAATTTGGCTCTTGAAATCTCCAATTGGGCAGCCTCATAGAACTCGTGCAGCCTCCTTCTGGACGGTAGGCCAGTTATCTTTATCAACTAAAGGCTAAAAGATATAAAGTGCCTTCAGAAACACTTTACTGTAATAGGTAATAGGATCCCTGGTTCTTTATTCTGTAGTTTATGTACTAAACACTGTTTGAAACCAGTATTTCATTAAGTGCTCCATGATAAGTAGTTTGTTCAGATTAAGCATTTGAATTATTTTCATTCACATTCGTATGATGAGCAAGATAAAACTTGAGCTCAATTTTAAGAGTCTATTTCTGTACCATACAGCTTTATTCATCCTATTTACACCTTACAGTAATGTTGAGTTGGTAATACAACATTTTAAGAAATAAAATTCTATTTACCACAAATGCCTATTTACCTGCTATTTGAAAATACTGTGTTGCTTTCACTTTTTGCAGAAAAATGTGAAATGTACTTTTCTAAGTAACTTGTCTTATATATTGGCCATTTTTGAAATCTCACTCTATGGAGTTTTGAGCGTATTTGTTTGTTTGATATGCTTTTTAAAATACTCAGGTTAGATCTAGTGATGCTGATTCAACAGGCAGATTCCTTTCCTAAATGTGCAGACGTGAGGTGATATGGTGACCTTTATTTGACTTTTTTGGTGGACATTAAATTATAAACCAAGAATGGAGAGTGGCTGTTTGCTGGGGCTTTAATTGGTGTCTCACTCATTTGTCTAGTTAGCTTAATAATTAAATGTTGCCTAATTTAATATAAGAAGTTTGCCAAATGATGCTAATTTATGAATGTATTAAAGTCTTTCACCTTTAATAATAAAAAGAGCAATACAATGTATTTAGTACATAGCTAGATTTACTTGAAAATAGGTGCAACCCGCCAGATATGTATAATTACACAACAAACAACGAAAAACCAAGTAGAAAACAAAACTTGACTCAAGATTTGAATATTTGTGTATGTAGGTATCTATAATAGAGCTTTTTAAAGACAGCTTAATTTTCTTTATCTGCTTATATACAGTATATTTTAAGCAAAAAGAGACTGATTTCAAAGTAATATTTTTTCAATTAAATGTAGCACTTGAAATGAAATTTTAATACAAGAAATACTGTTTCTCAGCATTATGAATTATTTTAGGAAGGATACTCTCAGAATCCAAATTAGAACTTTTAAAGAATCATTATCAATCTCCAACTAAAATAATACAGGAATCTTTTGATCTCAGTATAACCATTTTCTCTTTTATCAAATTGGGAAACTGAGTCTATTTGGCAAACCAAAACGTTTTAGAAGTGGGGTCAGGGAGGGAGGTTGGAAGCACTAAAGGGAGGAAGAAGAGGAAGTGTTAGAAATGACAATTTAATGTAAACACAGATAATTTTTTTTAAACCCTAATTACTTCATTTTATAAATATGGGTTTCACACTTTGAACTCTGTGGAGGGTTTTTTATTCTGGCTTCAAGGCAATAGGAATGATTAATTATGGTGACGAAAAATAATGTCCCACTCCAAATGTCAGCAGCCATTCCTCATAATTCAACTAAAACCTCTATTGACAGGAAATTGTTATGTGATATATAACTTAAAAGTAATTAACATATGTATGATGACACTGTGAATTTTATTCTTTAACATTTTTTGTCTTTATGGCATGACAATCTCTCAAAGAACACAACTTCAAGTCAACATAAAATATGCAGATTTCTATATGCGAGAGATAAGCCAACGACACAATCACAGTGACTTTGAACTCTTCATCCCAAAGATGCATTGGGTGCATTTATTATAAACTGAAATAATAAATAATAGATAGGGTCTAAAAGTAATCTGTGTTTTTGCTGAGCCATCTACTCCCAAAATATCTGGATTCTGAGTCTCTAATACATTACACTAAGAATTTTATTCCAGTCTCAAGCATTTATGCATGCAAGCAAAGACAAAACCTTGGTAGTTTTGTGTTCCCTTAAAGTCTTTTCTTCCTGTCAACTAAAATAGTTCTTTTTTCATTCAAAACATATAAAAAGAAGCAGGGAGAGCTTAGAGATTATGCAACATTCTGCTCCATCCATTCCAGGTTGTCAACCACTCCAATTTATTAAAATGTAGAGTCTTCATTAGAAAGAAGTAATTCTTTAACTCTTATCTAAATTCTTTAGATATTAGATAACAGTTAAATATTAAATTATTTAAAAAACAAACAAACAAACAAACAAACATTTTCTAAAGGCACAGGCAGCCGTCTGCCCTGCCTCCTCATTCTAAGTGGCTATTTTCTCAGCCAGCAAGTGGTGCTATAATTTGCTGCAATAATAAGGCAGGCAGGCAGGAAAGTGTCTTTTGGACTTTGCCTGATTGGGAAATTGGCAAGTATCCTTTTGTTGTCTGATGCCATCATGGAAATATACAGAGATGCTAATTACGCTAATTGTGTTTAAGATTTAAGTTGTTATACATCACACTTTAAGAGATTCAGAATAATATCAAAGAAAGATGTGTGACTCAGTGAATCTTTGATTCTGAGATCCAATATATGGAATGTAGTTACTACTAACTCTGGCTTTTACTCCCTACGTGATCTTAGACAACCTCAAGGTTCTGTCTATACTCACTCATTTAGCAGTGGTTATTTTCTAACATTTACCGTTTTGCTTTTTATTCATCTGCATGTTATCTTTGCAAACATATTGCCAGCCTTAGGTAATTAAGGACCCCTTAGCCAAGACATACGTATTTATGTTTCACATTCTCTGTATTCTACATGTGTGTGATTGATTTTGAAGCTAGTTGAATAGTTTCTTTACAAGTCAATTCTATTGAACTTTTATGCCTGTAGAAAGGCTGTTCATTCTTGGAGCCATTGTAAATAAGTCCCAGTTCCATTCTCTTCCCTTCCAAGTAGACCCACTGGATGTGTTTAACTTGCAATGAAAAGTGGAAGAATGCTTAAGGCATACTTTCCAAAAATGTGTTTCTCTGTCAGATGTTAATAGATGTTATTTTTAGGGTTCCATAGTGAAATGAGTTTGTGAAATGGAAGATTAAAATTAGTTAACACAGGTTTTCTAATGGAAAGACTGCTTAGGAAATTTAATATGCTAATGAGCAATTATAAATCCCTGAAAGAGTGATAAAGCATGCGGTTTCTAACTTAGTTGACCATAAAAGCCATGATTTTGGAGAGCAGCTCACATGACTAGTTTTCTACAGAACACACTTTGTGAAATCCTGATCTTGAACAAGACAAAAAAGAATGTTAAGTAAATACGTATGGCAAGAAGTAAGAGAAATCAAAGATGGTAAAAGGGACACTTGGAATCAAAAGGTGGTATCAGTCTACACATGTAGGTTATGCTGCAGTGACAAATAACCCCAGTATATCAGTGATGTACTAAAGAAAATGTTTACTTTTTGCTCATGCCTCATGTTGATTACAGGATGGCTGAATGCACTGATCCACATTATCTTCATTGAGAAATGCAGCTGGAAGAGCTTCTACACCTAGAATGTCACAGATCACCAGGGTAGTGGGAAGGAAATTTGGAGAATTACGTTCAAACTATTAAAAGCCTCTACCTAGAGATGACCCATGCAACTTCTGCTCCCATTCCATTGGCCAACTCTAACTTAAAAGACATGGGAAAGTATAATGCTACCATATTTCTAGGAGAATAACAGAATATTGGTGTTGAATGTTCCTGATGACTACACAGAGACAGAGGAGAGCTGCCTTCTCCTGGTTCATGCATTTTCCTATCATCCAGTGACTCATCATTGCAGGGCTGTAAAGGCAAGGGCCATCACCTCAACTCAAGACAATTCTGAAGGGTAATCCCAGTTTCAGAGGCCTCTAGAGGGCTTGAATGGGGTCTTTGTTAGGTCTGCCTCACAGCCCAAGCTCCCTTCTGTACAGTCCTCCTTCACCTCCTTTCCACAAGATGTTGTTCCCAAAATCACTCACTAAAGAACTTCTTGCTTGATAATCTCTGTCTTAGGACTTACTTTTTTGGGAATCCAGTCTGTTATACTATACAACATATGTCCTTCAATGATAGAAAATATTGTTTTGTGTGTTTTCAAACTTTATGTAAATGGTATAATGCTATATACGCTCAATTTGCTTTCTTCAAATTATGTTTTTCTAGGTATACTCACATAGCCCTAATTAGTTTACTTTTAACTGATTTCTTTTTAAATACCACAAGTTATTTATCTATTCCTTTGCTAGTGAGAATTTGGGGTTTTCCCAATTTTTTACCATCACAATCTTCTGGAGAGGTAACTACTTGTTCACATATACAAGAGTTTTTCTAATACACATATATACCTTAAAAAAGAATGACAATAAAATAGAGGATCTGCATTCTTGATTTTATTAGATATTGTAGTTTTCTGGATACTAGTAGAGAATAACATAAATCATAATTTGTTTTTCTGTTTCTGTGAATTGCCTATTCATATCCTTGCCCATTTTTTTCTATTTAATTCTTGTCTTTTTCTTATTAAGCTTAAAAAATATATATTCCTGATACCATTCTTTGTCAGATATGTGGTTTGAAATATCTTCTCTCAGTCTGTGACTTGCCTTTTAACTTTTTTATGATATCTTTTTATAAATAAGCTTTAAATTTTAATGCAGTCAAATTTATTCATCTTTTTTCTTTATGGTTTATGCATTTTCTGTGTTGTTTAGAAAACGTTTCCCTATCTGAAGCCTTGAAAATATTCTGCATTTTTCTTGAATGTATTTATAGTTTCTGCTTTTTACATTTGCGTTATTAATCTACCTGAAATTCATTTTTGTATATAATATAGTAAATATACTTTTGTTTTATACAGTTAGCCAATTGTTATAGCACAATTTTTTCCAACCTGATATTCCATGTTCATTTATTTGTTTAGAAATGGGGTCTCACTCTGTTGCCCTGGCTGGAGTGCAGTGGCATGATCATACTCACTGAAGTCTCAAACTCCTTGGTTCAAGTGATCCTCCCACCTCAGCCTCCCAAATACTTGGGACTGCAGGTGCATCCCACCATACTCAACTAACTTTTTTATTTTTCGTAGAGACAAAGTCTTACTATGTTTCCCAGGATGGTCTCAAATAATTGGGCTCAAGCAATTCTCCCACCTCTGCCTCCCAAAATGTTGGGATTACAGGCAATGGCCACTGTGCCCACCAGCCCCATACTAATTTGTATTGTCACTTCTGTAGATATAAAAATGTATGTTGGGCCCTCTGTTCTGTTTAATTAGTGTGTTTGTCTATTCCTGCACTAACATCACTTTGAATTAATTAATATGGCTTCACAATAAATCCTGATATATTAATAACCAAGTTGCCTTTCCTTCATTCTTCTTTACATCTGCCGTGGCTTTTCACCACCGTTTGTTCTGAGTGAATTTTGGAATCAATTATTAACTTTCATTAAATAAAATTATCTGTTGGGATTTTGATTGGACTTGGAACAGATTTTTATACATGAATTTGAGGATTATTGATATCTTTATGATATTGAACATTTCCATTTATGAAAATAGTACCTCTCTAGAGAGATTCCATTTTGCTATAGACATGCCCAATTCCCATGTTTTCTGTGTTGAGATACACTCAAGAGAGTGTAGACATGAAGGAGCAGCCCATGCAACCACATGGCTACCCTGTTTTCTCTTTCAGTATAAATGTATTAAACTTGGCACAAATGTGATTTGAAATAAGTGCAGTGCTTTAAGAGTGACTGATACTACACTGAAGGGGCTAGGTAATGCCATTTGAAATTATCTAAAAGGCTGACAAATTCAACAAAGGAGTTAAGGGAGAGATGAAAAAGTCTGAAATAGTATGTGGGAAAGACAAAGAAAACATTGTTCTGCTCTGCTGTATTTCATAAAGGTTGGCATTCATTAATTCAGTATTCATTAATTAATTCATTCAAGAAATTCATTAATTCATTCAATAAATATTCATTGAGTCCCCACTATTTCCTAGGCAAGTTCTGGCTTTGGGCAAAGAGTAGGAAACAAAACAAAGCCCCTGACCTTGGTGAACTCATTTAGGGAAGGGACTTACAAAACACTAAGTACTAAGTACCTACTACATGAAAACTGCAAATCACTATTTTAGTCCTCAAGCTGATTATGAGAAGACTGGCCATGATAAAATCACCAAGAGAACAATAATGAATGTCATGGGACATAGTACTAAATACAAATGCAATTAAAAGTGTGAAAGAAAGGTAACTGGTGATTGGGAGTCAAATAGGTTTCTTGGAGGAACTCCACCTCTTGCTAGACACTGAGATGAAACTCTTCATGCTATGTGAGTAGACAGAGAGGAACTCAATATTCCTGGAAAGGAGAACCATGTGGGCAAAAGCAGATGAGGTTAGATAAATGGAATGAAGCCAGATAACGAAGGAATCTGGCCACCATCAGGAGTTTAACATGCGAAGAGCAATTACAGGGCCCTCCTCTTCCCCCTCCTCTTTTTCCTTCTTCTTCTAAAGATCTGGAAACCGACCTGATAAAAGCAAAATTGTACTAGTTATCAGCCCAACATTGACATAGAGAAGGCAATAGAAAGTGGAGAGGCAAGGGATATAAATAGTTACTTTGAACTTGACCCAGTGTGAGAGAATTTGAGATAGGAGAGACAGCATGGACTCTACTCATGGATTTATCATCAACATGGGGAAGGCAGGAGTAATTTGCCTACTACCAAATGAATAAACACTTATAACCCAGATGATTGTTGAGACATCCTGCCCTTTGGCTTGAACCCCCAAATCCAGACATGGTTAGGTCTTGAAACTCCTCATGTTTTCTGCAGATCCCTAAGGGCTGGTATCTTTCATGGCCACTCTGCCTACAGCACCTGCATTCATGTGTGTTTCCTCAGTTTTCCCCCTTGACAAGCCAAAACTCTATCCCCTCATCAGTTTCCATAAAATATGCATGTTCTCCAAGCATTTTATGAGTTTGCTTTAATTTCCTGAGGAATTGAGAACATGGAGAATGATCACATCAAGCTATACACAACCTCCTAGTGCTCGCTGCTCCACTCTCCTCCTTTCTTCCAAACTTCCATCTCTGCTCTTCATTTCTCCCTTCCTGGATTGCTTGCAAGAGTCTCATATTCTGCTCTCTCTCTCTCTTTTTTTTTTTTTTTTTTACCTCTGAACTTTTTATTGGCCTCCTGCTCCCCAAAGGGTCCCCTGCTTCTGCTGGCTTAATGTCTCAGAACTTTGATGTTGTTGGTCTCAGACACCACTTTGCCATCCACTGTCCAGCTGATGGTGGTCTTTTGGATGGTTTGCATGGAGTTGCTGCTGTCTAGGACATCACCATGACTGAAGTCCTTGCCATCTTCCAGCAGGCGGCAGTAGCTGGCGATCTCAGCCTCCAGCTTGACCTTGATGTTCAGTAGGGCCTCCTACTCCTGTACCTGGCGCTGTCCCTCTGCCCGGGTCTGTGGCAGCTCTGAGTCCAGGTGCAGCAGGATCTTGTTGAGCTGCTCCATCTGCAGGGTGTAGCAGGCCTCCACCTCCCTCAGGCTGTGCTCCAAGCTGGCCTTTAGATTTCTCATGGAGTCCAGGTTGATCTCCAAGGACTGGACTATATGTTTCAGCTCTGTGAGTGTCATGTCAGCATCTCCAACCTCGGCAGACTGCGTGGTGACCACTGTGGTGCTCTCCTCAATCTGCTGAGACCAGTACTTGTCCAGCTTCTCTTGGTTCTTCCAAGGAAGCTTGTCATATTGGGCCCAAATATCTGCCATGATCTTGGCAAGGTCCCGAGATTTGAGGGCATTTACCTCCATGGTTAACCCAGAGCTGGCAATCTGGGCTTGTAGGACTTTTACTTCCTCTTCATGGTTCTTCTTCATTAAGAGCAACTCCTCCTTGAGAGCCTCAATCTCTGTCTCCAGCTGCAGCCGAGTGACATTGGTGTCATCAGTGACCTTGTGGAGCCCATGGATGTTGCTCTTCACAGACTGACACATGACCAGCTCTGTCGCATACTTGACTCTGAAGTCATCAGCAGCAAGATGGGCATTGTCGATCTGCAGAACGATGTGGGCATTGTCCACAGTATTTGTGAAGATCTGAGCCCTCAGGTCCTGGATGGTCTTGAAGTAATGGCTCCAGTCTCTGACCTGGGGTCCCTTCTTCTCCAGGTGCTCCCGTATTTTGCTCTCCAGCTTCCAGTTCCTGGTCTCCAGGCTCCTCACTCTGGCCAGGTAGGTGGCCAGGCAGTCACTCAGGCTTTGTATGGTCTCCTTCTCATTCTGGATGCCTCCCACTCCTGCCAGAGTCCTGGCCATCCCCGCGGCCAGGCCCCAGGACCCCATGCCACCCTGGAAGCTGGTGGAGCAAGACACAGAGGTGCAGGAACCAGAGCCCCCAGCGCCTGCATAGACAGTGGCCACGCTGCTGACCAGCCAGATGCTTTAGCTGGGCGCCTTGATAGAGCCCAGGGCCTGGTAGTTGGTGGAGAAAGCAGAGCAATTGGTGAAGCTCATGCTTTCCCACTCTCCAGAGGAGAGCGAGAGGAGAGGACTTAGGCTTTGCTGACCTCCACTCTCTTTTTTATGTAGATCAGTTCAGTTATCCTTTACTCCTCACCCTAAAGGGTCATGTCCAAACAAATCAAGGAACTAACAAGTTTTTAAGTAAATAAACACACACACACACACACACACACACACACACAAACTTACACACAAAATACACAGGAAAGCAAACCAAGGCAGAAAGATAAATCTGTTTCAGACAATATAGAAAAGCTGGGAATACAAGGGGCACGGTAGTTCAGAGAAGGAAAAGATCAATCAAGGAGGGTTCAGTAGAGCAGATAAATGTTGAACTAGACCCTGAAGAGAGGCAAGAATTAGTATTATAGAGAGAGGAGGCAAGAGGTCATTCAAGAAAACCGCACAACCGAAAAGGAGCATGGCAACTGGGAGAAGGCAACTCTTGACTGGGAAGCTAGAAGCAAGATAAGGCTGACTGGTGCTGGAAATGCCAGACTGTCAGACTCAAGAGCTTGGACTTCATCCAATAAGCACCAGAAGAAGCTCTAACAAATATGCTTTGGAAAGCAAGGAAGCTTTGGGAGTGGTCTCAGAAAAAAGAACCAGAGGTCCAAATACTATCAGAATTGTCTGTTTCTGATCTCTGCTTCTTTGTATAGATTGGCTTTAAATTCTTCTCCTGAAAATGTGCTTTCTCTACCCAGGGACTGGAGTGATTCAGCAAATTTCTGGCTCACTATCCATGGGGAAAAGGCTTTTGCCTCTTTCTTCAGCTCCAAAAACTCAAGAGAAGGACTCTATTTGGCATGCTTGAACCAAGTGCCCATTCCTAGAAGCATCACGGTGTTCAGGAAGGTAAATTCATGGAAAAAGACAGCAGTTCCTAACGGGCCACATAATAAATAAAGCATGACCAGATCTGGAGAAAGGAGAAAACAGAGAGTGAAGAAGTGCCTCACATCACTTCTTTATTCCCTATGTTTTCCCTTCCTCAAATCCAGATATCACTGCTGGGGGAAGAGTTGTGAATGAGGAAGCAATCACAGTTTGTTTCTAAGACTGGACCCACTGACAAGATTTAGATAAGGAAAATTTATTTATTCTTCAGTAAGTGTTTTTTGTTAACAATCTACTCTCTCTCTCTTTTAGAGATAAGGTATTACTCTGCCACCCATGCTGGCATGCAATGGCACAATCATAGCTCACTGCAGCCTCAAACTCCTGGGATCAAATGATCCTCCCACCTAAGCCCCCCTTGTAGTTAGGACTACAGGCATGCACCACTATACCCAGCTAATTTTTTTATTTTTTTGAGAGATGAGGTTTTGCTGTTACTGAGGCTGGTCTTGAACTCCTGGCATTAAGCGATCCTCCCACCACTCCCTCCCAAAGTGCTGGAATTACAGGCATGAGCCACAGCATGCCCAGCAGACAACCTACTATTCTTAAATTTCTATTATATCTTCCTTATTTTTTCCTCACTTTTTTTCTAATCTAAGTCATAAGCCAACATTTTGTGTCTTCTTTTAAGCCACCTTAAAATCTTTTGAGGAAAAAGAAAAATATTAAAATCAACTATATAACAGCTGTTATGAACCAATTATTATGTTAAGACATAGTTCTTGTTTTCAAGCAGCTCTGAGTCTAGGAGCTATTTGTGTACACTACGTACACTAATAGCTATTACAATGGAGAAAAATGATAATGCCATTAAGGAGGCATAAATAAAATTCTGTGAGTTCAGAGTTTGCTTTACTATATGAAATAGTATCACTGGACCAATATTTTAAAGCAGAATAGATCAAGTAGATCAAATTAAGACCTGAAGATATGGCAATGAAAGGCTTGCTGTACAGAGGGACAGCTTGAGCCAGTAGCATAGGAGTGCTCAGGAGTAGAATGTGTTTAGAAAACAGTTCAGATTTGACAGGATAAATCTGGGACTAAAAGGGGAGCGGGCCAAGAGAAGTGGAACCCTGCCATATCTGTGGCCAGGCAGCGTGACAAAGAGACATTTCTAAATTTTTTATACAAAACTTTATGGGACATTGTTTACAGGGTAATAGAGGAGGAACTAAGCTGGAGACGTCAAAGAGACTGCAAGATTTTGAGGGTGAGGAGCAGGAAAATTAGCAGCATCTTGGGGCAGATTCATGTTACAAGGTAAAGATCATCCTCACAATGAGAAGATCACTTCCCATTTCTGGAAGAAATTCCAATCCTACATCTTCTTTTCCTCCCACATTAACCCTTGCAGGAGTTGGTGGTGGCTCTGTGTGGTCTATGGCAGTGGTCCCTAACCTTATGGGTACCAATGACTGGTTTCATTGAAGACAGTTTTTTTGGGATAGGGGGATGGTTTCGGGATGGAACTGTTCCACCTCAGATTATCAGGCATTAGGATCATTCTCATAAGAATGCAACCTGGATCCGTCACATACACAGTTCACAATAGGGTTTATGCTTCTGTGAGAATCTAATGCCACAGGTGATCTGGCAGGAGGTGGAGCTCAGACAGTAATACTGGCTCCTCCGCTGCCTACCTTCTGCTGCGTGGCCTGGTTCCTAACAGCCATGGACTGGTATCAGTCCCTGGCCAGAGGCTTGGGGAACATGGTCTATAGAACCCACAAGTCATGGAGTCATGAAACCACTCATGGTGTCATTGAGAAGCTCCCATACCTCAAAGATCTAGATAAGAGTGTTTAAACCTGGCCAGGCACGGTGACTCATGCCTGTAATCCCAGCACTTTGGGAGGCTGAGGCAGGTGGTTCACCTGAGGTCAGGAGTTCAAGACCATCCTGGCCAACATGGTGAAACCCCATCTCTACTAAAAATACAGAAATTAGCCAGGAGATGGGTCTCATGGTGCGAACCTGTAGTCCCAGCTATTTGCAAGGCTGAGGCAGGGAAATCACTTGAATCCAGGAGGCAGAGGTTGCAGTGAGCTGAGGTCGTATCACTGCACTCCAGCTTGGCAACAGAGTGAGACACCGGCTCAAAAAAGAAATGTGTTCAAACCTATAATCCATGCATCATGGAGATTCAAGGCTTTTGTGTCATCCTTGTTGATTGTAGTTGGTTCCAAGATGCCATTTCTTCTGAATTAAGTAAACTTTCCATGTGGGTCCTTATTCCACATCATGTCAGCTCAGATGGGGGACTCATTCTCTTCCTTAATGGCCATAAGTTAGTTGTTCACATATGATATTGGTATTTACAATAGACTTGACTGGAGGTTTGAGAAATGGAAGGAGGTTCATATAACAGAAAATAGTTTCAAATCAGATTTTAGACATATATATACATATATTTTTAAGACAGAGTCTTATTCTGTCACCCAGTCTGGAGTACAGTCATGCCATCTTGGCTCATGGCAACTTCCACCTCCCAGTTCAAGTGATTCTCGCCTCCCTAGTAGCTGGGTCTACAGGCATGCACCACCACACCCAGCTAATTTTTGTGTTTTTAGTAGAGATGGGGTTTTGCCGGGTTGTCCAGGCTGGTCTTGAATTCCTGACCTTAAGTGATCTGCCCACCTTGGCCTTCCAAAGTGCCGGGATTACAAGAGTGAGCCACTGCACCCAGCCTAGACATATATATTATATAAGCCTCCAATCATCCCATGACTAAAGGATTTGCAAAGGCCCCTTCACCTAACACAGTGCCCAGTCTTGCTCCAGCTCCCACTCCATATCCCCTTCTCATGTCTCCCATTTAGAATTTCTCCTGAAAACTTTCAAACTCTTCACTCTATTATAATGAGCGGTGTTTTTCAATCCCTCTGCCCTCGACACACACTGACAAGGGGTGATTCAGCAATGTCTGGAGACATTTTTGGTTGCCATAACTTTGGGGAGATTACTACAAGCAACTAGTGAGTTGAAGCCGGGTGTGCTGCTTAACATTCTACAATGCACAGGATAGCCAGCCACAATAAGGGACTGTCCAGTCAAAAATGTCAATGGATCCAAGGCTGCAAAACCATGATATAAGCAAATCAGTTCTCTCCATACTCCGTACTTACAGATATACAGTCTACTTCATCTTTGTGTGATTTCAACCTATGAAGCGTTCACTCCGTTTTATCAAAGGAGATTCCTGTTACAACACACAATGACAACTGGGACCCTAAAGTTTCCTCTAACATGAGCTGCCCTTCTAAATTATGGTTTTAAATGGCATATTTCCTCAATACATATAGAATAAAGTTCTCATCCATACTCAATTATACTTACTCTGCCAGGAAGAGAAAGAGAGAAAGAGGAGAATGTAAATAGTGTGGGTGATTCTGTCCCACGTTCCACTAAAGCATATGCCCCAGAGGAGCGCGAGAAGGGAGATGTGAATCTGATGTTCCTTCAGTTGGTCTCAGTTCCTGAATTGCTCTCATAGTATGAGCATCTCACCATGCTGAGTGTGATTCAAGTGTTTAAAGATACATTTTTTTTTCTTGTACAACATGGCCCCCAAATGCTAGCCAACTACTTTATCAGGTGTTTAGCTGAGAAAACAGCAATCTGTTCCAATGCTGGAGGAAAAACTGGCTGAGCTGGATGGCATAGAAGCCTCAAACATGACGCGTAAACACGGCCATGTGTATTATACTTTAAGGGTGAATGAAGGAATTTTTTTCCTAGGGTATTTCTGAATTTATATGATTTTTTTTACCTCACGTAATGATTTTAGAACCAAACTCTATGTAAAATGCAACTGCACGTTATCAGGGAAGAGGGTCTGAGGGAGTATCGGAGAAGTAAAGTTATTGGAATAGAGCCTTAGGGATATTACAGGTTGGGATGATGATAAGAAAGAGAAAAGAAAAGAAGGAATGGTGAGCAAACATCAGAAAGGCAAAAAGGACTGAAAGATCACATTGCTACTTTATCAATTTTTAGGGACATCTATTTGATAATTGAATGAAAAGTTTGCTAATTTTATAAAAGGAAAGCTATGCCACAGAGAGCTTAGTTGGTGGCAGTATTGCCCTTTCAAAAATATTACCGAGCAATGTAGAATAAAGATCTCTAAAGTTACAATGCAATAGCTGGTGAATTGTTAATTCTCTTTTTCTATGTGCCTAATGTGAAATGTTAGCAGCTAAGCACATTTATCTGTTAATTTAAGTACTATATATGTTAGCCTGTTTTTTTTTTTTATTTAAAAAGCTACCAAGTATATGCCATAAATTCTAAATACTTTGTTTAAATATTAAACAGCAAGTGACAATGGCAGCTTTAGCAGGTGTGCCTTTGAAGTCTGCATTTATATTGTGGTGAAAGTGAC
Source organism: Cacajao melanocephalus (assembly GCA_963573385.1). Classification (NCBI taxonomy): domain Eukaryota; kingdom Metazoa; phylum Chordata; class Mammalia; order Primates; family Pitheciidae; genus Cacajao; species Cacajao melanocephalus. Next base: position 24,429 of record CAUYLG010023050.1, read on the forward strand.
TGTGTGTAAGTGTGTAAACAGCGAGGTTGACAATTAAGTGGTCACTAGGTATCTTTAACTTTGCTGGCACAGTTTCTGCCTGTGGCTCACCCTCAATAATTTAAAATGGAGATTATTCTTATTGCTAAGATGATATTACAGGTCAGGATTCTTCTCTTTCTCCCTTTCTCTTCCTGGCTGGGTAAGCAAAACTGAGTATGGAGGAGAAGTTTGTTCTATACATACTGAGGAAATATGCTACTTAAAAACACAACTTTTTAAAAGGGCAGCTTGTATCAAAGGAAATTTCAGGGTCTTAGCTGCTCTTGTGTGCCATAACATGGAGAAAAGGCAAATTAACTCATAAATATTTTATAGGTCAAAAACTGTATGTGAGGTTTTGAAAGATAAATGCTATAGTAATCATTTCAGAAATTCCCATTTTAATTAAATACAATATTTTCAAAATTGTGCTGAGGTGCATGGCATAGGCTTTTTAACTTCGGAACTTCCTGAATAATGCACTAAATAAAGGGAAAATTGTTCTTTACTAAGTACTATTTTCAACACATAAAATTTTATAATGATTTTCTTTTATTTGGCCACACATTAAGGATATGGACCAAATTGCTATCCTTTGTTTTCAAGACTTTAGTTTCATGCTCCTATGACGTAAAATTTCTAAAAAGTAGTTGAGAATGCAGAATCTGGATTGGAAATTAAACACTGGATTAGCAATATTAGGGTACTGGGAAGTGCAAGGAGTTGGAAGAGTTTAGCTAATGGGTTTTAATTGACTTATCCAATAATATTATCAGAAATTATTTGGATTCTAGAGAAAGAACATATGAAAGTCAAAGCTTATACACATTTGGAACAGAATTTGAATCTGGTTATATGGGATTCTACTGTCCATATTCTTTTCTCTACAACATGCTGCTCAGCTACTTGACACTCCGTGTTCAGTAATAGTTTCCTAGTATAAATACATTCAAACTTCACTGTAATACTTTTACTATAGACTTACATTCTATCCACATTTTCTTATTCTGTATCATGTAAATTAATCAGGGCAATGCAGTAACATATAAACATCAATGTCTCACAGGGTGCACACAGTAAAGATTTATTTGTGACTCACTTCCCAGTCCAGTGCAATGCAGGCAACTGTCTTTGGTAGCTTTACCCCAGGAAGTGATGCAGGGCTACAATCCCGTATCAGACCATGATGCTATCATCCTAAACTTGAGGCCTCTCGGGCATTCGTGACAAGGGAAAACAGCTTGGGCAATCATTCCAGGGGGTTTATGACCAGTCCAGAAAGTACAACACATCACTACCACCAAAACACCAGGATCCAGACTCAATCATTTGGACCCAACCTAAATGCAAGGGAGGGTGAAATACGTAGCTATCCTGTGTGCCCCAAAAAAGGAAAATGAAGTCAAATTTGGTGAACCCATAGCATTATCTGTTTAACACCATCTAAGAGTTTATTTCTTCAAACAGCAAAAGAACCCTATAAATATTCTCTAAAGGCTGAAGTTAAGTTCATGTCATGGAACACTGGGGGAATGAAATTGTGCCATAAGAGTAGTATGTTTTGCAATGGGTGGGTTGAGAAAACAGAAGAGGATATGCCTGAATGTCAGTGAGAGGAAGCCAGGAAGATAGCCCAGAATACCAAATAACCCAGTAAAGAAAATACAAAGAAAAAAAAGGAGAAATTATTGATAAGGTCAGATGCCAAGTGAATGGAGAATAGGAAACTAAACTGCTGTTAGGAGCAAATGGTTTAGGACTAAGAGTATATTAAAAATATCATAGATAACATGGTTTACTATAAGCCAGCCATTATGTAGGTTGTTAATCTCCATAGCAACTTTATGAGGTAAACCATGTTATCTGATTTTGCAGATGATGAAGCTGAGGCACAAAGTTTAAGTAATTGATCCATAGTCACACAGCCACTCAGTATCCAAACCCAGGCCAAGTCTGGCTCCAGGGTCTATGCTTTTAACCTTCATACTTTACTTCCACTATAAAAGACAAACACTGCTGGGTTTCTTCTTTTATGCGATACCTGGTATATGACACAAAGGTAACTTTTCAAAAACTGTCCAAGTCCCAATGCACTTTACTTCCCACCAATTTATCAGGCTATATTGGCCTTTCTTACTGATCTCATTTCCTCTGTGCAAAGTAACTATTTAAAAGGCTAAACCAAATGGATATATACCTTACTCCATCACTCTTCTTACACATAGTTCTCCTTGACATTCCAGGCAAAGGAAATCCTACTTTTAAATTCCTCCAGAGTAGGAAGTTCATAACTTCCTTTGTAACCTGTATCAGTATTTGGCACTCTGAAAGCAAAGTAGATATTTTGCATTTGGAATACATGGGAAATCTGGAATTTTTCACCAAAATTCCGGGAAGGCCAGTAAATCCTGGCTAGCATATAAACCCCAAATGGCAGAATGTATGCTTTCTGCAGACCTTTCACACTTCTCTCAAACAGGGGTTGACAAATAAATCTGGGTGTTGTCTCTTTCTCCTTTGTATCCTTCCCAATGGTCAAGTTTTGCATCTTAGGAAGAAACTACTATTTTTTTTCTTAGGACTCTTTCCTTGGCTATTTGTGGTCCAGACATCTCTCAAAAACATTCTGAATAACCCCTGGAAGCTGGGGTAATGTTGACAATGTTTAGTACCCTGGATGGTGGTGCTGACTGACCAGGCATGGGTGTCAGCCAACAAGAATGGACACTGGCTGTCAGCTTCGAATCTGGCTGTTTTAGTAGTGACCATCTGTACATCAGCCTGCCCCTAACTTTGTGCAATGGTGTTGCAGCAGGCACACTAAAGGAAACTGACTTCCTGCACATTCTCCCCTGTGCTAACATATACTAAGCCAGAGGCCTAAATACTAGCTCTCGCCCTGTGACAGTGGTAGATTAAAATCTACGGGGTTTTTGGCTCTTTGTGGAATAGTATTACTTGTATTTCAAATTCTGCTGATTCATCTAGTATAGCTGAAATTCTTGTTACCTTTCACTGATTATTTTTTGAGATTGGTTTGAATCGGGTATGTCTTGTCTCACTTTTAAAAAATTATTAATTGAATCTAGCCTGTTCTGCAAACTTACCATGTGGCTCAAAGAAAGATCAGCTCATCTTCACCAGAATATTTAGCTACCTATTCCACTATCTCTGTTTATTAGAAATGATGGCCTCCTTTGGTTTTCAGATTGTAAATCCAGATTCCAGGGTCTGCATACAAGTCGCTGAATGCATCCTGCCCTCCACTCACTTCTTACACCTCTCCTTAGCTATAACCTTAAATCTTATGCCATGGTTCAAACCTATCTGCCCAGTGAAGCTGGCCAGCACTTATGGCAAAAGCCATTAATTGCCCTCTGTACTTATGCTTGCCTTTTTCTTTTTAAAGTAAAACTCTAGTTTTATTAGGGCACATGGCCGAATCAACGTTTCTTGAGGTTTGCTCAGCTAATGCTATGTAGGCAAAACTAATGCATGCAAATTACCAAGTCAAGGTTTTTGCTTTTTAATAGAAAATCATGGCCATGGAGCTGGCGAGGCAGCCTCCACCATACAGATGAAGTCAACACTATGGAATTGGGGAGCAACAGGGAACCCAGCTTCCTAAAGACCTCATGTATTAGACTGTGAGTTCTGCAAGGAGTGAAAGAAAAAAAAGAAAAGGAAGGAAGGAAGGAAGGAAGGAAGGAAGGAAGGAAGGAAGGCAGGCAGGCAGCAGAATCTTTTTTCCTATTTCCTATACATTTTCCTGAAGTTTAGTTTCCTAAACTTTTTTCCTATTTGATCCTCTCTATTTTTTGGAAAGTCTCTTTGCACAGGAGCTTTATCCGTACCTAATACATCAGTAAATATGAAACACTTGAGTATTATTTCTAGGTTAAAGATCAGCATATTGGGCAAGGTGTGGTGGCTCACACCTGTAATCCCAGCACTTTGGGAGGCCGAGGCGGGTGGATCACTTGAGGTCAGGAGTTCAAAACCAGCGTGGCCAATACGGTCAAACTCCATCTCTACTAAAAATACAAAAATTAGCCGGGCATGCTGCCACACTCCTGTAGTCCCAGCTACCTGGGAGGCTGAGGTAGGAGAATTGCTTGAACCCAAGAAGTGGAGGTTGCAGTGAGCTGAGATTGTGCCATTCAGCCTAAGTGTCACTGAGAGAAAGAGAGACTCTGTCTCAAAAAAAAAAAAAAAAAAAATTAGCATATTGCCAAATAAAGTGAGTCATTAAACTCACTGAATTCCTGAGCCCTGTCCAATTTGAACTGAACACTTTTTCTAGGATGGTAGTCAAATGACTTAGCAATCCATTCAATTTGGGCTGACCAGAATAGTTCAGGTAGTAACTTCAGATTAGTATGCAATGATCTATATTATCTCTGCCTTTGGTTGAGTAAAAGATGAGTCAATTAAGAAGAAAGAAGATTAGAAAGTAATCCAAAAGGAGTGCCATTGGAATGTACTGAATTTGACTTGCTCTGTTCTAAGGATCTGTAGTCCCCTAGGTAAGCAGTTCTCCTTGCCCTGAGTTCATCTTCATTCCTGTTCTCACAGGAAACAGTTGATTTTTAAATTCCTCCCCTCAACTGAAGCCATGAGCTAGGTTAAGTAGCAACCCCTGTCTGAGCATTGTTTGGACCTCAATGCCTGGAGGCCATGTTAGGTTTTGGATATATTAAGAACGGATTCCCTCTTCTCAAGATCTGGGGCAAGGAGTGACTGCAATACCCAGTGCTTATAACAAAGGGTATAAACTCCCAGGTGATGAAAGTCCTAACCTGCTGTAGTTTTTTGCTCCCTCCCTCTTCAACAGTAGCCCCCACCAAGAAATGTGAATGTATCACTTTTTATACTTTCATAGCAAATATGACAAAATGTTCACATCTGGTAATATGAGGGTGGTGACTAGTTGAGTCTGTGAGCTTTTCAATTTTTCTGTGTTCTTGAAACATTATTGAAATTTTATGAAACATTTATAAGCTTATGAGATATTTTATGCTTAACATTTGTAATTAAATATAAATATAACAACATTTGTAAAGAAGCCATCAAAAACTCTAAGTGACTTTTACAATTGCAAAAAATAAAATTGTAGAACTCAATGGACTACTTAATTTGTTTATTTTACAACTAAATGGGTTACCTGATTTGTTTCAATTAGCTTTCTGTGACGTCACTATCAGGTTAAGGAAATCTAATTTTTTTTCATGTAAGTCTTCCTTTCAAAAACTGTTCATGATGTTCGTCTTTCTTTCAGAACTATTTTCACAATGTATGGATTATCTCTGGAAAACGCTCCAATCGGAGAGTACTACTAATTATAACACCAACTTTCCTCACAAGCAAAATATTGGGCATTACTCTTTAAATGCTGCTTACTTCATTTCGAGTTTGATTTTAAGAAACACTAGGAAGGTAGCTTTATTTTATTTCTGTTGAATTCCTTTGATTATTCATCAGGTCTGTCTCTATAAAAACAAATTTTATTTATCTTGATTGAATTTCATTTTTCAACTTCTCAAAGAAGTAAAATCCTATGATGTCAACATTCTTTCCTAATAAAGGGATAAAATTGTTATAGAAGTAAACAGGAGGCTTGTGTACCTGAGAAAAATATTGGAAATCCTCTCCCACAATATGTTGGTCAAATCCTAGGAATGTTGTTTGCAAGGTGAAAGGAATTCTGAAAGTGGATGTCAGTAATGCTTGCATAGCAATATGAATGTAGTTAATACCACTGAACTGCACAACCACTAAAAATGGTAAAGGTGGTAAACTTCATGTTCTGTGTATTTTACCACAACTTAAAACTGTATGTTTTGTTTTGTTTTGTTTTTTGAGACAGAGTTTCACTCTTGTTGCCCAGGCTGGAATGCAATAGCGATCTCAGCTCACCGCAGCCTCCGTCTCCCGGGTTCACGTGATTCTCCTGCCTCAGCCTCACGAGTAGCTTACAGGCATGCATCACTATGCCCAGCTAAATTTTGTTTCATATTTTTAGTAGAGATGGGGTTTCTCCAAGTTGGTCAGTTTGGTCTTGAACTTCCAACCTCAGGTGATCCACCCTCCTCAACCTCACAAAGTGCTAGGATTACAGGCGTGAGCCATCATGCCCGTCCTTAAAGATGTGTTATTAAACTAAGAAAACAAACAAACTAGGAATGGCCACTGGCTTTGTTAAAAGGGCATCACATCTAATTGATCTAAGCTTCCCATTTGATAAGATGAAAGCTAAAAAAGAAGCATTAGTTAAAATCTACCTCAAGAGTAATGAGCCCATCTTTACGACATACTCAGAATAGAGGGAGAAAGGTGATCTGAACTTGACCACAGTTAACTGTCTGGAAAGGTAACTGAAGCGGCAGGATATGGTGGCTCATGCCTGTAATTCCAGCATTTGGGGAGGGCAAGGCAGGAGGACTGCTTGAGCTAAGAAGTTTTAGACCAGCCTGGTCAACATAGCAAGACCCCTGTCTCTACAAAAAAAAAAACAAACAAACAAACAAACAAAAAAACACCTTTTTAAGACAACCTGGGAACTTGTTAGAAATGCAAATTGTCAGACTCCACCCAAGACCTACTGAATGGGAAACTCTAAGGGTGAGGACCAACAGGCTCTTTTATTTATCATGTTCTCCAGGTGACTCATGTGTGCTAAAATTGGAGAATCATTGTTTTAGATTCCTAGATGTATGAAGTGCTTGAGAACTCAAGCTGATCCTCAAAAACCCTCTGAATTGGCAGTGTTATTGTCAATCTCTCAAAGAAAAATACGGTCTTGATTTTCTGTAACAAACTTCCAGGGGTAGGCAGCCAAGATTTTTTGAGCACAATAACTAGATATATGTACTGTGATAAGTACTTATCCCATTGTAGTATCAATAATCAATATGTGGCCGGGCGCGGTGGCTCACACCTGTAATCCTAGCACTTTAGGGTGCCAAGGCGGGCAGATCACCTGAGGTCAGGAGTTTAAGACCAGCCTGGCCAACATGGTGAAACTCCCTCTCTACTAAACTACAAAAATTAGCCAGGCATGATGGCAGGTCCCTGTAATCCCGTCTACTGGGGAGGCTGAGATGGGGGAATCGCTTGAACCCGGGAGACGGTGGTTGCAGTGAGCCAAGATCACAGCACTGGACTCCAACCTGGGTGGCTGAGTGAGACTCCGTCAAAAAAAAAAAAGTTTCAGAAATAAAAAAACTTAAACCTAGAATAAGTTATTGCCTTGGGTCATAAGTAGGTGATGAAGCCGGAATTCAAAGCCATTCAAGTTGACTCCACTGTACTGCTTGATTTGCTTGTCCTATAAAAAGAACCCATATGAAACACAGCTGTAGGCTGAAAATTTCTGCTTAGACTTTTCATTAAGAAGACCTAGCCTTGCAACCCTTTCTTGCATCTTGGGCTTTTTGAATTATCTGCAAAAGTTAGTGTTTGCTTGAGTTTCTCCATACGTGTACTTGCTGTGATTATCTTCATTTACTTCTTGGGTCCATAGTTTGTGTTTGTTTGTGTGTTTTTTTGTTAAAGTACCACTAGTATCTTCTAGTACTGGTCTTGTGATGTCATGAAAATAATACAGTAGATAAAAAGATACGTATATATGATATTGCATTTTGTTCCTTGGCAGTTGCTACTGAATTATAAATATAATAATTTTGTTTACAAATAAAGGTAATTTAAAAACTGTGAATTACATTTCAGACAAAACATCAGTTCAGTGGTACTTAAATCTGAAATAAAAACAACATAATTTATAAATAAAAAGGTAATATACAACTGATCATGCTGAAATGATCAATTATAAAAATAATTTTCTTGGAATTTTTTTCTTCTTTAAGATATGTAATTATTGTAAAATTATGTGTCTTGTATTAAAAACAAAAAAGAAAATGTTTTGTGAATGCATGTCCTAGTAAAATCCTGACTTTAGATACTTATTTGGTCCTTTACACAAGGAAGTAATCAGCACTATCATCATACATTAGCATTGTTAAGTCTACCCAGCCTTTGCTTACAAGATGTGGTTCTACCACATTCACGGTAAAGACCATTACATTTTCTTTTTTTTTCTTTTTGAGACAAAGTTTCACTCTTGTTGCCCAAGCTAGAGTGCAATGGCATGATCTCGGCTCACTGCAACCTCCGCCTCCCAGGTTCAAGTGATTCTCCTACCACAGCCTCCTGAGTAGCTGGGATTACAGATGTGTGCCACCACACCCAGCTAATTTTGTATTTTTAGTAGAGATGGGATTTCTCCATGTTGGTCAGGCTGGTATCGAACTCTCGACCTCAGGTGATCTACCCACCTCAGCCTCCCAAAGTGCTGGGATTACAGGTGTGAGCCACTGTGCCCATCAAGAAATTTTTTAAAGTACTAAACTAGGTTTATTTCTAAACATGTCTACTTGTTTTGATAAAATATTAAGGTCTAGTTTTAACTGGCACTAAATACTTCAAAATAGATTATAGTTTAAATAATAAGAATTGACATGTCATATACCTTCCATATAGAAAGTATTCATTTTAAACATTTAAACATTTTAAAAATGGATATTCAATGTCAAAATGTACATATTAATAAACCTACATAGTACTCTGTGAAAAACTATCAGCATTGAAAAATTTGCACCTGGTTAAAGAAAAGGAAAAAATAGCTAACCTCGACTTTTACTAAAATTGTACATGAGTTTTGAAAAAAAAAATCCCATCAACCAATTAAAAAATGCTTCATATTCAAAGAGCTAATGGATTAGTAACCCCAAAAGGATTAGAGAACACAAATGCAATATAATAAAAATATCATTTGATATAAGAATGAATAAACTCTCCACTCTGCCAGCTAGACGAAGTGGGAAATACTCAGCTGCCTTACTTGGGACAAACTCAAAAGTTGGATTAGGTCTTCGAAATTAGCAGATGACCTATGAATAAGGGGATTCAGTAGGCTTCTTTAATATTATACCATTACCCTTCTCTTGGAACAAAAATCACTCAATTTGGGGAGACTATCGGTGAAAGGGAAATTTGACACTTGCAGAGGTTTAGTTTTAGTTTGCTTTGTAATGCATTACCCACAGCAAATTTACCTCTATCTTTAGGAATAAAGATGACATCTGTCATGAAGCTTCTTACATTTTTTTGTTTGCTGCTTCCAGTGTCATATATCTGACATATAATAACCTCCCTCTATTAACTCTAATGTTAGGGAGAAGATTTTATTCACTTTGGCTGTCTACATGGCTATTCTTAACCTGGAATTGTAGTGTCTGTTTCTGACACTAAATACACATTTTAAAAATTATCTTTTAAAATCATATTTATTATGTGTACCTAGGCATCAGAAAATTAGTTTTTGTTTTGCTTGTTTTTGAGACAGGGTCTTGCTCTGTTGCCCAGGCTGGAGTACTGTGGTGCAGTTATGGCTAACTGCAGCCTTGACCTCCTAGGCTCAAGCTATCTTCCTGCCTCAGCTGCCCAAGTAGCTGGGACTATATGTGTGTGTCACCACACTCAACTATTTATTTTTTAAAAATATTTTTTAGAGACTGGGTCTTGCTATGTTGCCCGGGTTGAGAAAATTAAAATATAAAAATTCAAGTGGCATCATTTTATGTGGATACCTTATTGCCTGTCCCTGATGCATTAATAACATTTTATATCACGGTAAGTATTTTTATGGTTAAAGATTAAATCCTGAAGCATTATTTTTGCAATCATCTTTGCTAGAATTTAAAAAATAGTGTTGATCAAGATGTTGTCTTAGTTGTTACTGACAGCTGTTAAAATGCTGCTAAAAATATAGTGCCAACTACTGAAAAGCTAACTGCTCCAGTGACGTCCTAATGAGAAATTCTAAATGAGTGTTTCATCAAGTTCAACAGAGACGTTTCCCACACCTGACCCACTGGATTGTTTCACTTTCTTTTGTGCTTGTTACTGTACATAATATTACAGAAACAGCTTCAATGCATAATTTTAATGAGCACACAAATCATGCAATTATTTATGTAAGATTAGCACAGTTATTTAAAGGTGATGAATTTCTTGTACTAAACCAAGAATATATGAAAAAAGAGAAATTGAAAATATCTTTATTGTTATTAAATTATACTGCTCTAAGTTCCTCCCCTTTTTCAACTACTGTACATTATTTCTAAATTTAGAACATCTGTAGGCACAGTGAAATCTGATTTGCTTCTAATAATATGGCATACTAATTGTGATGCATGTGCTGTTTGGTGCTCTGTCATCTCAAAATCTGGCCATAAAAATGTATTAAGTTTGCATATTTTCTATTTAAAATGACTACAAATGGAATTAAGGTAGACAGATGAATAAATAGTAAGGTAAACAGATACAGAAATTAATGAATAACCAAAGCTAATAAAAATATTCCAAGTAGTCTAGGAAATTGAGTTTGGGCTATTTTGGATATTAACAAAAACGCTGAATGTTTTGTATTTATCTTCCGGTCCACAATTTCTTATTTGCTTGCAGTGTTTATAAACTGTAACATGTGTGTTTTGCAATAAACAAAGAAGAAGTTTTATCTTATATTATTCTTCTATTCATCTTCTCACTCTAACGCCCCCCTCCTTTCTCTTTCTGACTCTCCCCGTCTTTCTCAACTCTTTCCAACAGCTGGTAAGAGACTGAAAAAAAAAAAAAAAATCCCAGCTTTTTAGAAAGAAAGAAAAAAAAAAATGCCAGCATGGCTTGGCTTATTAATGAAGTTAACTAGGACCAAATGCTTAGCCTTTAACTTTAAAAAATTATTGAATATGATTAAATTATATGATACCTATTGGTCTTTACTTTCTTGTCAGTAAATAGATAATGGAGAGGTATATAATACATTTCAAAATATATATGTTCAATTTTTTTTTGGCTTATAATTTTACCGTTTAACTCCATGACTCCATGGCTTTCCCCCCACCCCTCAGTGTCAGCTGTTGAAGGAATGGATTCAGAGCAGAGAACTAAGGGGTGGCTCTGCTAAAGCTGAAATAGAGAGCTAGGGAGGATTTTTTCCAACACAAACTTAGATGATATTAGGCTTTGTATCTGAAGTTACATAATAGAGGAAGTGATGTCACACATGTAAATTGCAAACGCTGAGTCGTGCACTTTGGTGGCAAACCTCAGGGAGTTTGACATTAATGGGATGGGGGAGGGAGGTGTCCCAAGGTTCAGTGACTGTGAATAGAGGGTGAACAATTGTCAAAAGGGGATGTCTGATGCTGCTTCAAGCTTTAAGCTATCTGGCAGCTACATGAGATGAAGTTAATGTCCTTTTCCGTCTGATAATTCTCCTTTCTTAATTCTTATTTTTCTTGAAAAAAATTCTATCCTTTTGCCAGGAAAAAATACACTTATCTAAAAAGATGAAAGCCACAAACTTTGTTAAGAGACACCTCAGAAAACAACTAAGTATTGACATTGGTAGGCACACGTTTCTGAGTTGATAGGGCTCTCTATGAATGGGCATTGGAATGAAGAGTATTCCTAAAAATCTAAAACCCATCTTCTTTGAAGACATCTCTCTGAGGCATCACTTGTGGGGTGATCCCAAGCAAAACCAATGTCACCTTCTCTTCAGATGAGGGAGACTCGGATCTTATCCCAAAGTTGTTCACTTTTCAGGGTGTCATAGGACCACCTTTTGTCTTATAGTCAGCAAAAGAAAATACAAAAGTGGTTTACCTGAGGGAAACTTATCATTCAAATGTTTGGGCAAATGTTTAAAGACTCAGATATCAAAAAACAAATAAGCTTTGCCTATTAATAACTGCAAGTTCCCCTAACATCTCTCCCAAGGGATACGATAAGATAATACTGTAAATAAAAGGACAAATGGACTCCTCATAGGCTATTTTGTGAAAAAATTTCAAAAGAATATCCATATCTGCTTAAAAATTCAATCTTAGCTTTATAATACCAACTGTTTCAAAAGCAGGGAAGACGAAAATTTGAGAGTAGTTGGTGTGTGTGTGTGTGTGTGCGTGTGTGTGAAATGGACAAGAAGAAACCCAGGAAGAAATCTTATAAATTTCTAAAATATCGCAGTTATAATAACCCCACTGTATACCCTAGTTTGATTAAGTTGTCCTTAATTGAAATCATTGTTTAAAATAGTGGTGGGAGTACCCAGGTAAAGAATTCTTATAGAAAATCATTTTGTAAAAGGGGAAAGAATAATCAATGCCCAGTTTATAAGTTTTAGAAACAATTTACATTGTATAGGTTACCTTAAGTAGGGGGTTCTTTTTATCCAATATTCTCTTATGAAAAATTTCAAGCACACACAAAAAATTGAAGGAACTTTACAGTGAATACCTGTATACCTAGCACTTACATTCTACTATTAATATTGCACTATCAATATGCTTTTCACATATCTATCCTTATGTGCATTTTATCAATCCACCAATGTCACTGCATCTTATTTTTGATGCACGCATTTCCAAATTAGTTTGCAGACATCAGTACACTTCTAAATCTTTCTTTGTAAAACTCACTGAATATTATTTTTCAAAATATTTGATATTTAAACATTTTCTTGATCATCATCTTAAGATACACCTTAAGAGTATCGTAAGTATGAACCTAGAACCTTTTCCTACAAATAAGAAAAGTCAAAAGGTTGTTTTACTAAGGGCCAAAATGTTACCCTGAGCCATCTAAGAAGCGAGTGGTGCCCAAACTGTGGGTGGTGGAGGCAACGGGAAGCTCGCTGTTAAGGCAGTGGGAATGTGGAAGGAGAAAGGCAGTGACTGTTTTAACAGGGCAGCTAGGTGTTTAACACAGGTCTCTGTGGGAAGGGATTAGCAACTTTCGCAGCTATTTAGGAATAAAACGGGAAAGAACCCAAAGAAGGGCGGAGGTGGAGGCGGCTAATACACCCTGTAGAAAAAGGAATGTTAAGCTAGAAAAGGGGTGTGTGTGTGGTCAGTTCGCGGGGTTGAGTCAAAAGGGACCACAAGCAGGGGAGCCCGTAACTGGTAGCGACACTCACACTTCTCCCCTTTCCCGGGCTCCCAATCTGAAACCTAAGGGTGAGTGTAACGGTGCGGGGGAAGAGTCTGGGGCAGAAGCGTACCTCACACACCCGCGAGTGCGCGTGAATACGCGCGCACACACATGCACACGCATACATATCTCCTGACGTGGTGATCTGCCTGGCTGGGGTGGGGGCGTTGGACTCCGGGGAGGCTCTGCAGACCAGCAGCGGGCGCGGGAGAATCCCGGGATCCGGGTTCACCCTTCCGTCCTCCGCCCCCTGCCGCGTGCCTGCGCGCCGCCGGCCGCCCGCCGGGCCGGGTCACCCCCCTTTCACTTTCGCGTCTGCGTAGGTGTCTGCCCGGGCGGGCGCGAGGGCGCGGGGGCGCGCCAGGCGACGCGGGGGCGCGCGGCGCGCCGCGAGCGGAGAGGGAGGGGTCCCGGCACTCGCCCCCTTCCTCGGCTCGCCCCGCGGAGCCGCCTCTGCGGGCGTCTGAGCCGCCGTCAGAGCAAGGGGACCCGTGGCGACCGCCGCGCCCCAGCCCGCTCCCCGCACGCCTCCGCGCTCAGACGCCTGCTCCCTCCTCGGCGCCCCCCCACGGCGGGGGTGGGGCAGTGGCTCGGCGAGCGGGAGAGGGGCGGGGAGAGGAACAGCCTAGCGGGGTGGGCAGCCGAGGAGCAGGAAAAGAAACTTTTCCCCACCGCCCCCCACGCGTGGTCCCCAGCCCTCGCCTACCCCCGCAGGTGGGAACTGCACCTGAGGCCCGGCGCGAGGTCTGGGCCGGACTTTGCTGGGCTGCGGGGAGGGCTGAAGCGGGTGCGTGCATCTGGGGCTCAGTTTTCCTTCGGCTCCCAGGCTGTCAGTGGCCGGGGTGGGAGGGCGGCCGCTGGCGCCCCTGCCCGTTTCCCACCGGCGGGTGGCCGGACGCGGTGCCGCCTCCTCCTTCTCGTGAGGGTGTGACCCGGGGAGGGGGTCGCAGGCTCCTCCTGCCACTGCCCCCTCCTACACGCGCTCGGCCGCCCGAGCTGTCACCCGCCACCCCGGGCCCAGGGAGGGGGCACGGAGAGCGGCGCTGCGGAGCGGCGGGCGCGGGATCCTCCCGCCCGACTTCGCGGCTCCCAGGGACGCCGCTGTCAAAGCCAGGCGGACGCTCAGCCCCGGGAGAGGGACCCGCCTGAGACCCAGCCGCCGCCGCTGGGGGCGGGCGGGTGCCCGCGTCCCCCTCTGCGCGATTTGGCGCCGCTGCCTCTCCGCCTCTTGTAGGGTAACAGCACTATTGCTCTATTGCTCTACGCACCGTCAGCAGGGCGACTCCCGGGATTATCATCCTCTCCATCCTCGCCGCCCGTCAGCCAATATTGGACTTACTGGTGGCGGCGGCAGCAGCGGCGGCGGGAGTCTCACCGTCCCCGTCCCCCTTCCTCCGCCCCAGCCTCCCCACCATGTCCTAGAAAAGGTGAGTACAGCGACAGTCACTTTGCGCTGACAGCGGCGAGAGGGGTCTCGGAGAGCGCAGGGGCGGCCCCGGGCAAGGCAGGTTGCGCGCCAAGGGCAGAGGGCGCGGGTTGGCGAGCGGAGGTGGGATGCGGGCAGGAGACGAGTTGCCCGCCGGCGGCCCTGGGGCAAGAGTGCAGGGTGGCGGGCGAGCGATCGCGGCGGCTGCCCCTGCACGGTTCTAACCTAGATTTTGCAAGAAGCTGAGATCCAGGGCAAGACCGGCCCTCCTCAAAGGAGGTAAAAACTTAGTAAAAGGGACACATCCGTTCCTTTAAGAATGAATAATTCGGCAACGCTTGTTGAGCCGCCGCCGCCTCGCGTGCCCAGGCGCTAGGTCCGGGACTCCCCTTGCTCCCGCCCGCCGCCCGCGCTCGGCCAAGGTGCGATCGATGCCCGGCTCGCTGTGCAGGGAGAGTGCGCGTGACGGCGGGCCCCGCGGGAAAGTTGGGACGCTCGGCGGGGACTCCTGGCTGCGGGGACGCCGGGGGCAGCTCTGCGCTGGGGACCGAGAGGCATTGGAGTCGGGGGTCGGGACCAGCTCGCGGTGCTGCCGCTGTCTCCCTTATCTCCAGGGAGTTCCTGACTGGAGCGGCTGAGAGTTCAAGTCTCACTGGGTTAGGGGTCGGGAATCCCGAAGCTTAACTAACTGTAAGGAGAGGAGGGGCCTCTGGGCAAAGGGTGCCCCCCTGCCCCCCGCCTTGGGCTTTGGCGGGCGCGGAGCGAGGGTGAGGCGGGAGGCCGCACAGCTGCCGCCGCCGGGCTGCGGGTCGCCGAGGGCCGGGGACCAGATTTAGGTGTATACGTCACTGATGCTGACTCTGGGCCAGCCGGGAGCCTAAAACCGGGCCTTATACGCGGAGCTTAAAAGTCCTTAGAAATCAAAGTTAAGCCCATCCTTTTGCTTAGTAAACTGCAGCATTTGGGTGGGCAGGAGGAGAACCGAGGAGGGGGCGGTTGGAGGGAAACCGAAATTTCTTCGTGCAGACACCCGCGATCCTTAGAAAACAGTTTGGTTCCTTCCCCCCTCCTGTCTGTTTCTCTCACTTTTGTGACCCATCCCCTCCACCCATTATAATGTGAATATCCTCGATGGTAAGCTTGCTTTCAAATTGAACTAGTGGAAAAATCCAATACTAAAGTAGTAAGTACAATGACAAAATTATAAGGAAGTAGAGGAGCAGCTCTTGATCATGTCATTGTTTTCATTTTTCTTTTTCTTTTTTTTTTTTTTTGTGGTGGGGGCTAAGGGATGGGAGGAACGCTGCGTTTAAAGGGCTTTTCCAGCACGGTTAAAACAAGCAAATTCAAATCTAGTGAGAACGTGATCCTCTTGCTCACTGGCAGCGAAGTCTGCGGCTGCTCTGCCGAGAGGTAACTAGTGAGACACAGGAAAGGGGCTGCGAGAGGAACCTCGGGGGTCGGGTGAAGCCCACCCAGAGTTCTCCCCGCGCGCGGACGCTGTCGGGCGGAGCCAGGGCTGCCGCTCACCTGGCGTTGCAGGTGGAGAGCGTGAGGGGACGACACTTTGCTCGCGGAGAAACCGACTTCTTCCGCGTCACCACACTTTTCACATCTCCCCAGATATCCTGGGGTCGGCCAGGAGAAGAGGGTGGACGTGAGCAAGTTTGGGGCGGTCGAGAGATAGGGGTGGGGGCAGCGTGCGGAGGCCGCCTAGTGTAGCCACCGCCCGGCACCCCAAGCTCCCGCCGCTTCTGCGGCTTTAAGGAAGCTGCCGAGTCCAGGCTGTGTCGCAGCAACTTTGTATCAGTCATGTCGCCCGCCTGGTGACTGACAGCCTGGATTGTCCAATAAGAAGCCTGCCTAACCCGTGCAGCGTGGAGCCTTGCTTCTCTTTAGGCCAATAGGAAGGGCACAGGGGGGCGGGATAGCAACCTGAACTTTATCTGGACATGTGACCCGCTTTTAAAAGGGCCAGCCCTCCAGCTGGCCCACTCCCCCTCCGGGCTTTCGCCCGCCCTCTCTCCCTCCCAGTTTTGCCCGCCCTGGCCCTGCCCCTGCCCCCTCCTCTCAGCTCCTCCGCGCCCGGGGTGTCATTGGGCCCGGTAGACGGGAGCCAACTTCAGGCTGCTCGGAGGAAGCCCGTGCAGTCAGTCACCTGGGTGCAAGAGCGTTGCTGCCTCGGGCTCTCCCGCCGCAGGGAGAGCGGCACTCGCTGGCCTGGATGTGGTTGGATTTAGGGGGGCTCCGCAGCAGGGGTTTCGTGGCGGTGGCAAGCGCTGCAACAGGTAGACGGCGAGAGACGGACCCCGGCCGAGGCAGGTGTGTAGGGGTGCGCGGCGGGGCACCGCTTGCCCTGCTTGGCTTGCGGCCGCGGCGCGGGAGCGTGCACTTTGCAGGGAGAAGTGGCTGCGTAATCCGGAGGCACAGTCAGTATGGTGCTGTGTGCTTGTTGTTTTGTTTTGGTTTTCCACTTTTCTCCCCCTTTGGCCGCCAGAGGACTATTTTGGGAAAGTTTGGCCACTTTGGATAAATGCCCTCTAACTAGCAGCTTTTAACTGCCTTTGGCAGTGGGAGGTCTACCACCCTTCGCTTTCCCCAGAGATGAATTTCTAATCGTTTTCCCTATACAGTTCTTAAAGGACGTTTGAATAATGTTTCTTTCCTTTATCAATTGCGGAAGCTCCCAAATCTCAGCCGGAGGTGTAGCGGGTAAGGGCAGTTGAAGGAGATGTAGATCCTAATAGATCCTGTATAAAAGGGGCTCTGGAAATTCGTGCATTTCCCGTTCCCCAGCATTCGCGAAACTCTTGAGAGATGCTACGCTTTCTATGGCATCAGTTGGAATTTTAAGGGCAAGGGAAAAGGGACGAAGCTGCTTTTGGTGGCATCCTTACCCTGCTACTGAATTTTAGGTGCGTGGCTTTGCCTACTCAATTTAAAAAGACCAGGTTTAAATGATAATGGTTTATAGCACCATCAGTTTTAATTATTTATTATGACACAGGAGTTAGGAAAACTTTTAATAGCAGACGAGCTTTTGAAACCGCCGAATTTTAAAGGCACCAAATTGGTTCTTAACATTTTGTATTGCCATTTCTCTAGGTGCTGTTATTGATGATATTTACATAGTAATTATACCAGCATTCTCCATCTGTGAAGCCCTGCTGTGAAGTTTTAATTTTATGTTTGACATCGTGGCAGCTATCATGGAAAAGCTTGAGAGAAGTTTTAAAAAATAATTTAAAGTGGAGTTTTCCTTTAAGGGAGGCATAGTTTAGTTTGGCGATTTTTGGAAAGATCAGGTGGCTCGGTAAATTAGGTGAGTGAATAGAAATCAGGTGTGCTCAGTTCTAACTGGTTCTCCCGCTCTCTTAGGTGACCTTGGGCAGATTTCTATCATTTACCTCATCTATGAAAGAGAGGAACATAATAGTTCTGTAGTGGGGAATGACAAAAATAGTTACATATAGTGAACTTTTGCAAATATGCAGCCTAGAGATGATTGTGAGATTCTTAAGCCTTCGTCTTTAAAATACCATAGTATAGCGAAATAAATATAAAAAATGATGACTTTTCTATCATGATGAGATTGGGTTTTAGGGGATGCTAAATAAAAGTGAAAGTGTTTCCAGATAAAATACAAACTCGCAAGGATCTTTGTTAATATTCCTGAAAAAAAGTACTTCCTTATGGAAAAGGGCGATTTAACACAGACTGTAAAACATAGAACTTTAAAGCAAGGTTTTCCTTTGCGAAAACAGCACTTCTTTTGTGTTTGAGAGCATATGTACGGCTTAAAGTAGCACCTCCACCAGTGCCTTTCCTTTTCCTTACGTGAATTTTTTTATGTTTCAGGGTGAGGCCCATTTGCGTGGAAATTAAAGGTTCATAATGTTTTTTTGCATTTGTCCTAAGAGAATCTCTGTTGTGGTGTCCATTGAAAGGCAGGCAAGTCTGATTTTTGTCAGTTAGATTCGTATACCTCTATCTGCTTCATTTTATACTTTAGTAACAAAAACTTTTTCTTTATCCTCTAGATATTAAGTCCTCTAGATATTAAGATCTATGAGGATCAGATTCGTCGACTAGTATTTTCAGTATTCACTAGTAAGTACAGGTTGACTGAAATTCTGCTAAAGCCATGGTCATTGCACCAATTCCAAAAAAGACAACCTCAGTTTCCTGGATGATATGGGAAATAAATTCCTAACCGGATCCATTTGTTTACAGAAAAGACATATTAAAGTGGTAGGGAGACTCAATATAAAACACTTCAATAATGCTATTTAAAAAAAAATCTGATCTTAAAAAATATTTGCACCGAAGCCAGGCAGATGCTAGATGTCTTGTATTCTTTTGCGTTTGACTATTGCCAATATGTATCGGTTCCTTTGTTGAGAGGTGCATTAGGTTGGTGGAGGAAAATACCTTAAACAAACTAATTTAGATTTCAGCAAAGCCTTTTTGCAAATTCCTTAATGAGAGTCCTGTCAGTAATGTGGTGAAATACAGCCTATTTTATGTTATTAAGGGAGTTCAAGGTTAGCCAAACAGGACTTGGAAAGTTGTGATCAGCTGTATGATGTTAGCTGATAAAGCACTTCCTTGTCCAAGGCTTTAAGACTGTCTTTGGTGCCCATCATCTCCCATATAGATTCTCTTCAAGTCTTCTGTAGCCTCACAAATGTGGGATATGGTTCTTGCTTAGAGAGTGACAAAAAGTGCAGATTCTTGGTAGATGTTCTTTGAGAAAAAGATGCAGCGATAAAATTATTTGGGGAACGCTGGATTAAAAAGTAAACATAATCTCCCAGAGGTTTTGGTGTGCAAATTTATATAAAGACACTTCAAAAAAGCCATGAGTGACCACCCTTTCAAAAAGACAGTTTGGAGAATGGGTTTTGGAGAGGGGTCTGGGTGGGGGGTTCCCCTTCAGACACAGGACAGAGAGCCCTCTTGTCTATAACCAGGAAGAGAATGAGGCTGTGTGAGTGAGGCAGAGTGTGCCAGTGAAGGCCTCTGGGTAAGGTTGTTGAGACAAGAGTAACTTCCAGGCATCTGGGTAGATGGTGGTGCAGTTTGCCAAGAGAGCGAATGTGAGTTTGGGGGTGTGTGGGGGTGAGATGTGCAGAAAAGTGTTCCGTTTTGAATACAAAAAGACAGTTATTGTGTTGTTTAATGTATTTGGATCTGAACTATTTATAGCTTAGCTATATAGTCATTCATCTTTAGTATGGGGAGGACAGAATATTCTTAGGTAGAAATAGAAGCAGTACATAATATTTACTGCTATTTTTCAATGCATAGCTATGACTAAATGGTTTTTTAGTAAACCAGAAAAGGGCAGTCGTAGCTATTTGGATCTTCATTCACTGCTTTTTAGTTTAGTTTCTTTGTCAACTTTTACTTGGCTTTCATCCATACCAATCCTTTTGCCTGGAATTACTATTAATAGATAACTACCTTAACCTTTGTAATTTCATTTATTTTCTACTGTCTTGTGATTGATTTTTGATTAGGAATTTATAGGATGTTCTTTAGGTGAAAACATACTATATAATTGGTAGATTTTAACGTTCGTAAATTGAGTATTGATATTATAATAGTTGAAAATTTTTTGTGACGTGCTGTCCACTTGGGATACAGTGGTGAAATTGATCATTTCTGCCCTTTTAGAACTTAAACTCTAGTGTAAAACACAGAAAAGTAAGATGTAATTATAATACTTGGACAATTTGGATATTAAATTTCTTCGTCGGGCTTTGTGCTATCTAAGGCAAATTTATGAGGCCAGTTCAGATTTATCTAATGCAGATTTATTTAGTAGGATTATTTTTCAATGTTAATTACTATAAGTTCTGTAACAAAAGGACTTCCTGTTTTTTTTGTTTTTTGTTTTCCAAGGGAAGGTAGGCAGGGTACAGACATTGGCAAAGGGGAAAAGGATGAGAGGCTTAAAATAAAGCTTGTGTATAGAATGGCAGAAACAGCATCTTTTAGATCAGAATTTTTATTGGGCCATAGATTCAAAATGTTTGAAAAATGCATAATACAGATTTTAGGAGTTTTAAAATACTAAAATGTACAAATAAAATTTTACTGTGAATTACTTTCCTTTAAGATATGTTTCTTTAGAGTGGTGGTTATCAGCCAGGGGTGATTTTGCCTCCCAGGGGTGTTTGGTAATGTCTGGAGACATTTTCAGTTGTCACAACTGAGGAGGGGGAATGCTACTGGCATCTAGTGAGTAGGGGTTAGGGATGCTGCTAAACGTCTTAACAATGCACTGGGCAGACCTCCACAACTGAGAATTGAGAAACTGGTGTAGAGAGAGACCTGCGATCAAATTGCAGCTCCAACAATTAGCTGTGTGCCCAGTGCCTTGGTTTTCCTAGTTGTATTATTTGGATGATACTTTTATCAGTCATTCAGGGTTGTGTGTAAGGATAAATGAGTTAATATATGCAAGGAGCTTTTAATACTGCATTAAATTATATGGGTAAGAATTTTATCAATCAATAACCTATTGTAACAATTCTGTCTGTGAAGTAAATTGATCTATAGAGTGCATAGATATGGTTATATATCTGAAACAACCTTGTGGGTTCCTTGAGGATGGGGATTGTGCCTTTTTTGTGTATCCCTCCCTATTCACCGACTGGTCTAAGGGCCACAATGTAGCAAGCACTTGGTAAATATTGTTGAATGAATGCTTAAATTTCCAGGACTCCTCTCGAACTTCCTCCGTTTATCATGGAGAGTAAACATTTCTGGTTGTTGGGAGTTGCTCTAACAGAGGTACCACTAGGTCAGGGCGCATGCCAAAGTCCTTGCCAGTATTGAAATACAGAGAAGATACCAGACAGCCCTGAGTTGTCATATAGCCACTCTGAGCTGTGGACCATCTTAATCAGAATGTATAGATCTTGACTTTTCAGAACTGACATTAAATTATCTTAATCACTAATCTATCTTAAGAAAGGTAGATTTTAAAAAAATTCGCAAAGTATTTTTCCCATGATAATTCACTTGGTATGTTTATGTTTGGAAAGAGTAACTTTAATTACATTTCCATATTGTTTTTTAACAAGGCCATGTATTAAATATGGAGGTCGGCTTCTGTATGATCCAAAGACCAAAGGCGTTGGAGTCAGAAGATTTAGATTTAAACCCAACGTTGTCACTATGTCTTTGACTTTCAGCAAGTAACCCACCTCACTAAGTCCTCAGTTTCTTTTTTGCCTGCCTTAAAATTCCCAGGATTACTTTGAATGTCTACTAAGTTAACATTTGTAAATACTATTTGCAGACTCTAAAGACTGTATTATAGCAAACATGTTACTTTTATTTAGATCCAAAACAGTTTTATATGATCACTTCTCTTATCTGACATCTGGACAAGTTATAGTCAATACTCTGCTATGTCAGCATCCAAAAAGGTAACAGTTTTAAATTACCTAGAAATGTTGCCTATAATAAGTAGAATATGTTTTGTGGCTTAGTAAATGCAATTTTAGAATGTCTTTTAGAGTAATATTGCTATAACTGACTCTAATTTTTTAATGTGAATTTATTTGTTAGCTATGGAGACCAAAGGCTACCACAGTCTCCCTGAAGGTCTAGATATGGAAAGACGGTGGGGTCAAGTTTCTCAGGCTGTGGAGCATTCTTCCCTGGGATCTACAGAGAGGACCGATGAGAATAACTACATGGAGATTGTCAACGTAAGCTGTGTTTCCGGTGCTATTCCAAACAACAGTACTCAAGGAAGCAGCAAAGAAAAACACGAACTACTCCCTTGCCTTCAACAAGACAATAATCGGCCTGGGATTTTAACATCTGATATTAAAACTGAGCTGGAATCTAAGGAACTTTCAGCAACTGTAGCTGAGTCCATGGGTTTATATATGGATTCTGTAAGAGATGCTGACTACTCCTATGAACAGCAGAACCAACAAAGAAGCATGAGTCCAGCTAAGATTTATCAAAATGTTGAACAGCTGGTGAAATTTTACAAAGAAAATGGCCATCGTCCTTCCACTCTAAGTTGTGTGAACAGGCCCTTGAGATCATTTGTGTCTGACTCTGGGAGCTCCGTGAATGGTGGCGTCATGCGCGCCATTGTTAAAAGCCCTATCATGGGTCATGAGAAAAGCCCGTCTGTTTGCAGCCCTCTGAACATGACATCTTCGGTTTGCAGCCCTGCTGGAATCAACTCTGTGTCCTCCACCACAGCCAGCTTTGGCAGTTTTCCAGTGCACAGCCCCATCACCCAGGGAACTCCTCTGACATGCTCCCCTAATGTTGAAAACCGAGGCTCCAGGTCGCACAGCCCTGCTCATGCAAGCAACGTGGGCTCTCCTCTCTCGAGTCCATTAAGTAGCATGAAATCCTCAATTTCCAGCCCTCCAAGTCACTGCAGTGTAAAATCTCCAGTCTCCAGTCCCAATAATGTCACTCTGAGATCCTCCGTTTCTAGCCCTGCAAATATCAACAACTCAAGGTGCTCCGTTTCCAGCCCTTCCAACACTAATAACAGATCCACGCTTTCCAGTCCGGCAGCCAGTACTGTGGGATCTATCTGCAGCCCTGTAAACAATGCCTTCAGCTACACTGCTTCTGGCACCTCTGCGGGATCCAGTACGTCGCGGGATGTGGTTCCCAGTCCAGACACACAGGAGAAAGGTGCTCAAGAGGTCCCTTTTCCTAAAACTGAGGAAGTAGAGAGTGCCATCTCAAATGGTGTGACTGGCCAGCTTAATATTGTCCAGTACATAAAACCAGAACCAGATGGAGCTTTTAGCAGCTCATGTCTAGGAGGAAATAGCAAAATAAATTCGGATTCTCCATTCTCAGTACCAATAAAGCAAGAATCAACCAAGCATTCATGTTCAGGCACCTCTTTTAAAGGGAATCCAACAGTAAACCCATTTCCATTTATGGATGGCTCATATTTTTCCTTTATGGATGATAAAGACTATTATTCCCTATCAGGAATTTTAGGACCACCTGTGCCCGGCTTTGATGGTAACTGTGAAGGCAGTGGATTCCCAGTGGGTATTAAACAAGAACCAGATGACGGGAGCTATTACCCAGAGGCCAGCATCCCATCATCAGCCATCGTTGGGGTGAATTCAGGTGGACAGTCCTTCCACTACAGGATTGGTGCTCAAGGTACAATATCTTTATCACGATCGGCTAGAGACCAATCTTTCCAGCACCTGAGTTCCTTTCCTCCTGTCAATACTTTAGTGGAGTCATGGAAATCACACGGTGACCTGTCGTCTAGAAGAAGTGATGGATATCCGGTCTTAGAATACATTCCAGAAAATGTATCAAGGTAAGTTGGCTCTTTCCTTGTTTTTGAAAGTCATGGCTTTATAAATGTTGAAGGTTAGCATTATCTTGAGAGTCGATAAATTGAACACTGCAGATTACTGTTTTAAGGATGGTCATATGGTGCTCCCATTTGCATGTTGATATAATGTTATTTTTTTGAAGTAGAGGGAAAAATTCTTAAAATCACTTAGAAAGTATCTGCGTTGATTTTGAAGGGGTATATGTAGGTGTCCCCCAATCCCCATTGCCTGTTTTATGTGTTTGGAAAATTTATGTTTTACTGACAGTTGCTATATTTATGGTAGCAGACTAATACTAGATTTTTTTCATTTAGCTCTTTGCTGGTTACTAAAATTGCTTTAGGTCAATTTATTCGTGGTCTTAGTCCTTTTTTATTATAGCTTTCTTTATTAATCATCACTTCATCGGTTGTGAAAAATAAAATTGAATCCTGTATCTGTTACCCACAAGCTTCCCTCCCTTCTGCCCTTTTCTAGGTAGGTTAATTATATGAAAGTTGTGGTTTTTCAATACAAATAAATCATTTCCTTAACTGTTGAGGGCTTTTAAAGACTCAGCATATCTAAAATTACTAAGTGGACAATCTTGCTTTCTTACTGATATTGGAAATGAAATATGTAACTGCAGTTTTGAATTGGTATATTTATAACTTTTCAGATCTGCAAGAAGACATATTTTATTTACTGTAAAGTATCTCTTGGCTTTCCTTGTTGCGGATAGCATGTCGTATATATTTAGAAAAAATAAGAGGTTGTAGATATGACTGTAAAGGGTGGTTCTAAGTTATATAGTGAATACTTGGATTGGACTTTGCTTCAGTACTGTTTTTATTACTTGGTTGTGATAAATTATTCCTTTATGGACTATATAAAGAGTAGATTTCCTAGGTATAGTTCATTCCTTTGGCATCTAGAACTATGTGGATATTTTCCTTATGTCATTAAAAATTATTTTGTGGGAAATATGTCTATCCCATTAGTAGGATACAAGGTTTACAAGTATTGCTGTAGCTTTCTCCTATTCTGTTTTTTCCCAAACCAAAAGCAGAAACTTTAATTTATGCATTCGTTTCATTGTCATTGGCTCAAACCTTGCTTTTCTTGCTTTTATGGAAGCAAACATTTCATAAAGGATACATTTTTATAGTTCCCCATAGTGTGAACTATTCAATCATATTCTAATGCTGTCTCTTAAATTATAAGCTGTAACACGAGTCATGAGCTAGTATGTCTGCCATCAGAACCAAACTCAGCATGTGTTTTACTGCTAGTGCTTTACTTTACTTTTAGAGAAGGACATTTTTTTCATGTGATGTGAATATTTTTATGATGTTTTTAGCGAGCTGGTATGAGGTAGTGTAGCCTGGTAGTTAACAGCATGACTGGTTGAAATCCCAACTCTACTACTTAATTGTTTAGTTTTCTCAAGTTATAAAGGGATTAAATAGTAACCATCTCAAATGTAGTTAAAACAATTTAAATGAGCTAAGTTATGAGAAATACTTTGAATTCCTTCCGATATGTTAGTATGCATTATATATGTTTTAGCTATTATGAAATGGTTTTATAATTTTTAGTTTTCATATTTTTAGTTTTTTCTTCATTATATGAAATTCCACAGAATCTTTTAAAGAAATATTTAAGCGTTTGTTAAAGTAAATATTTGATAATTTCTTATGATCAAACTCATTTTTAAAAAATGATTATGCACTATACCTTTGTTATTACAGTTCTATTTATGCTTTTTTAGTTTTAAAAACTTGCTTTGGGTAATGATATTTCCGGTAGAAATACTACAGATGCAGTAAGCTAAAATGATTAACTGTCTCTAATGTTTGTTCTATATCCCTATTTCTACTATTTTAAATGTAGTTTTCATGCTCAACTCATGAAGCCCCTCCTGATGGTCCAGTGACCCATGCATAGCCTTAGACATGTTAGTATGAATTAGTGACCTTGAGCCTATCCTGCATTTGCAGGCACAGGAGGCGGTGTCTTGCGTCTCATCTTGAGTATTCCAAAATTCTTTATGTATTTGTTAATACAGTCAACAGGGATTCATTCCTCTTGTATACATACTGGTTTTGTGCCAGCTAAATTTCCTAAAAACTTTAACTTAAAGCTTTAATGTGATTTGACATCTCTTATAGATTAATGATTCTTTACAGCTTTTCTTGGTGAATAGTATCCAAATCTATTTGTTTTGATGATTATCAGAGTAAAAGCTCAAGGAGCAGAGGAAATTTAGATGTTTTTCTAGATTTCAGTGTACACATTATATTAACCTCATGCAAGTATCATCCTTGGTCTCTTATTTTGAACAAAAAATCCAACTTTTTTGCCTGTTTCTTAAAATATGATCACTCGTTTCAGGGAATGTTGATGAATGAATGAAATATAAAGGATCAAGGCAATGTATAGTGCTTCTAGGTTTAATAGTATCCTTCATCATTAGGTTGAACCTTGAACTACAGTATTTTCTGGTAGATCTCAAATCATGGTTTGAGGGTTCCTGAGACGTTTTCAAGGAAGTTCATGAAGTCAGAAATGATGCATTGGTAAAATATCTACTCAAAATGGAACACAGATTAATGGATTTAGATATAATGGTGTACAGAAGTTCACTGATATTGTTTCAGATTCCACATTGAAATTAACTTTTAAGAAACTATTCAGTGTTACTTTTCAGTGTAGTATCAAAAATTTATATCTACAATTATCTGAAACGGCCACTAAAATATTCTTCCCCTTTCCCAACAACATATCTGTATGAGACCAAACTTTCTTTATATACTTGAAGAAAAGCATAGCACCACACATAGATATGAAAATCTGGCAGTCTTCTATTAAGTGTGATAGTAGCTTTGCAAAAATGTTAAACAGTGCCAATCTTCTCACTAAGGTTTTTGTCTGGGGAAATACTGTTTCATAAACAATATTGTTTATGTTAATGCATAATGACTTATTTTTAAAAGATTTTAAAACATTTGTTTTAATTTTTAATTTAATTTAAAGTAATTTAATATTAGTTTTAACTTCCAATATGGTGTTAATAGCTATACCTCACATAAACTAATGCTCTTTGGGATCCTTCATAGTTTTTAAGAATGAAAAGGAGTTCTGAGATCCAGAAGCTGAGAACTGCTGGTCTGTTCTCTTCCGTACACCCTTTGGAGGTTAATGAAGAAAGAAGATACTATGTTATTTGTATTAGCGTTACTGAATATTACTCTGAGGAAGGAGTGTCCTATTCAAATAGGAAAAATGATTGTTGCCCAGATTAATTTTTTAAACTGACAGAAATGAGTAACGGCTATGAGGTGCATGTTGTCTTTATTTCAGTCTGTGGGCATTCTGTGAGAGTGGTGACGAAAGTCATCTGTTAATAATTTCCAGTGAATGAACTGTCTGAGTGCCAAATTGTAAAGTAAATTATGACAAAGCTGAATGTAAAGCCCTTAGAATGGACGCTGGACCTACTTGTGTCAGGTAGATTAGAATTCCTCTGCTTGGACATCAACAAAACCTCTCTGAGCCTCAGTTTCTTCATTTTAAAGTGATTAAGTTGAACTAATCACTTTGCTAATCACCAAAGCTCTGCAAGAGCTGCCAATGTGACTTCCTTTGAAGAATCAAAATAGAGTACCTTTAACATACTTGCTAATCTAGTTTCAAATATTTTGTAGTCACAAGTCTAGCTTCATGGTTTTCTGGGTAGTCTGGGGAGAAAAATATCATTTCCATTTACAATTTTAAAGTAAAAGTGAGGAGGGGTGGTCTATGATTTTACCTGAAAAGAGGAGCAGTTGTGTGTGTGTGTGTGTGTGTGTGTGTGTGTGTTTTAAACTAGATTTTTTTTTAAATAAACTCTGAAACTTACTATGCATTCCTTGTTCTTTTTGTTTACACTATTCCTCATGGAAACAGGGCATTTCTGTTGACATAACACTGGCTGTTTATGGCGATGATCATAGTCACTTTGATAGCATCATAACACAGTGCTAACATTGACTTAGACTTTTAAATGTAAAGTTTACTGTTTCAAAGGGCATATTCTGGTAGGTCTCAAGACAAGTAATTAGGTATTTATTTTAATATGTGCTGATTTTTTTTTCACAATAGAATGAAATAGTTTAGTAAATAACCTATAGTTATTCTTTTATTTTTCAATTGCACCTGAAGTTTCCTTGAAACTCACATTATATTATAAACCAAAAGCATCAGAATTTGGGGAGTTTGTGACAAAGTTTGCCCTTTTACTAAACTTCCAGAATAAACGGTTGAGATGTAAATATCTCTATGTAATACAGTGTATGAAAGAATGGTGTGGGGAGGGGTGTGTGAGGGAGAGAGAGGGAGAGTATTGGTGCTTACTCTAATAAATAAATCCATTACAGCATTGCTTAGGTCATTTGGGAATGAAAATATGTAACTTTCTTTTACTTATTATTTGTCTCATAATATTCTGATTTTGAAATTGCTAATGTACCTAGAATTTCACCAGGAAAATATTTTAAATGTTTTTATAAATAATTTTAAAATGAGAGTTGTTTCTCCTGATATTCATTTTTCATTCACTCATTAAATTTCTGGAAGAGTGGTGATAATAAAAAAAAATAGTGTTTTATAATACACAAATCACTATGTACAGTGTACTTTTGTAAGTTTCATTTTTAAATATCACAAGTATCTTAGGTTTACATGTCAGTATGTCTGCCTCTTATCATCTAAAATACTGGTTTATTATTTATGCCATACCTTAAAAATAATGCTGAGATAAAAGCCATGGTTTCAGTTAGATAACCTCAAATTACTCAACTTAATGCAGTTTTCATACTAGCGACATACTAGGGGCTTAGACTTTTGAATGTGAAGTTCATACCATGAGGATATCACTTATAGATTTGATATTCAATATTGCCTTTTGCAATATTGAAATTCTGGTTGTGTCTGACCTTTTCTGTCCTTGGAATGTTAGAGTAATAGCAGATGTTATATTGATCACCACTAATTTAGGAGCAACACTTTGCTTCTGTTCATACTTTGATGTCATTATGTTTTTCTGCAAAATAATACTGTTTTCTTCACTTTCAGCTGTTGCTTTAGTTTTGTACTACTCATTTGTTGATAAAATTTTACCCCCACTGCTAAATGATTTATCATTTTCTTTCACTTACTAAATTCAAATTGAGAGAAAAATGTTAGCTTCTTGATTACATTTAAATATGTCCATTAACTTGGATACCTTTGATGGCATTCCAACATTTATTAGTGAAAACCAAGGAAAAATATAAGCGTGTTAAATGGATAGTGTCTTCATTTTAAACATTAGGGTCTCTGGTTTTAAACTTGTGAAGTATAGGCTTTGTTTTTAGTTTTAAGACTTTTATTTTGTTCCTTATATAGTAAGGTAATGATGAAGTTAAAATGTAATTACATATAAGCACTTGTTAGTTTATGCTCTAGAAACCTCTGGATTTATGATTGTTAGTTGTATGGCTAAGGCCAAAATTTCTGTGTAGAAAAGTGGTAGAAATTGTTTGTGTTTTATGCTAGAAATAGAAAACTGTAGTTTAAGGAAGGAAACGGTACAAACAAAAAGTAATTTGAATGCTTAAAAAGTTAATACTTTAGGGAGAGTATGAGATAATAACTGGCTATCTGGATTCATAACCGTGGCTATGACTTAATTTTATTTCTGATGAATACTTCATTGGTATGTAATGAATATTCACCTTATATATTAGGAGTTGTTGAGATAAATATACGGAAACTGTGATATGAAACTGAAATTTGGCTAGTAAGTGGCAAAATTGACTTTAGATATTCTGACAGGGGGAGGTTATATGGGCAAGTCTTGGAAAATGGGGATGTGGGGGGTGTTCAGAGTTGGTGTTTAGACTTGGCATTGAAAATTTTGCAGGGGCTGGGGAGTGGGTACTTCCTGGTGGAGGGAGCTCTATGAGCAAAACCCTGGAGTTGGGGAGAAAACACTGGGTGTGGCTGAGCCTCGTGGTAGGCTGTGCTGTGGGGGTTGGGGTGAGAAGACCTGGAAGAGGCTGGTTGGAACTAGAAGGGAGTTGAACTTGAAACTTACAGTAAGAAATTTGTACTCAATTTGGTAGATAATGAGTTGTTATGGAAATATTGGAGCAGGACGTGGCAGGAGAGGAAGTGCACTTGGGGAAAGGTTAATTGGGCAGCGTGTTCGTAGGGTGGATTGGAGCATAAAGAGCCTTGTTAAGAAATTATTTCAGCTGTGTAGAAGGATGGGAACTAGGCTCTCTGGGGTAAGGATGTTGGGGGTAATAGAAAGAAGGGGACAGGTTTGAGATATTACAGAAAAAGCCTATGTAAGCGTCTGTCTTTTTATATAAAAATTAATTTTGAAATAATCACAAATTTACAAAAAAAGAAAGCATATTACAGAGAACTCCTATCATCAAGGACATTCACTTACATAGCCATAATATTACCATCAAAATCCAGATATTAGTATGGCTAAGTTACTAGCATCTACTCTTTTGCCAGTTGTCCCAGTAATACCTTTTATAGCAAAAGGATCCAGTTCAGAATTGTGTGTTCTGCTGAGTTGTCACGTCTCTTTTAGTCTGGGGTAGTTCCTCAGTCTTTTCTAGATTTTGTGACTTAATACTGCTTTTGAAAACTAAAGGCCAGTTACTTGGTAGAAAGTCTTTCCATTGGGTTTTCTCATATGTTTCCTCATGATTCAAATCAACTGACGTACCTTTGGCAGGAATATCATGGTCTCCTAACCTTAGCATCAGCTTTTGTACCACCATCTCCTACTGGAATGGAAGGATAATGTAACAGAAAGACAGAAGGGCAGGATTCCACTCCCAGCTCTGTTCTGTGCATTCTTCTCATTGCATCCTGTCAGGTGGCATGTGATTTCTGTTTCAGTTGTTACTGTTTACTTAGACCACTTGATTCAGGTGCTGTTTGCAGGGTTTCTCCATGATAAAGTTACTCTTTTCCTTTTGCAAGTAGAATATATTCTGTGGAAGGTACTTTGAAACTGTGTAAGCACCCCATTCTTCATCAGACTTTGTTTATTCATACATTTATGTGTATTGGCATGGCATCATTGTTTCTTGTTTTGTGAAGTGAGTTACATACAGACTGTTATGTCCTAAGTTTTGATGATCAGAATGTTCCTGATTAAGCCGATGGAAGCCCATTAAGGGTGCTTTCTGTGTCCCTTTGCCTTGTCTCCGTCATTCTTTGAACACATACTTGCTTTAGGCCCATCTTGTATTTTTCCTGACCTAGACCTGGAATTGGCCATTTCTTCAAGGAGTGTTCCCATCCCTGAACACACTTTGCTCTTTCTGTTGCAGCCTAATGCCACATTCTGGGTCATAGGGACACCCCACTTCCTATGGTTGCCCTTCTTTTCCCACCCATGCACAGACTCCGAGTGCTGGGCTGTCCTCACCCTGCTTGGGTTCTGACACCCTCCACTAGACCACATACACGCGCGTGTGCACACACGCGCGCGCGCACACACACACACACACACACGTGCCTTCCTGTCTCTGCTTGACTCTGACCTTCTACATCAGATTTCAGAGCCACCCTTGGACTTGATAGACCCAACTATAGGCCACCACAGTTGGCCACCCCCCTTCCCTGCTGCAGACACCTACTTTTCTATGTCTTATGTAATGATTTTAGGACTAAATTGTTAAGGAAGAAGAAGGGGAGGAGCTGATATTTGAGTAGAAATAGTAAAGTATGTGGAAAATCAGCAAAAACATCATTTTACCACCTTAACTCTCATGGATAATGATGATTAATTAAGAGAAATGAAGAGGTCAGCCAGGCACAGTGTTATCCCAGCACTTTGGGAGGCCAAGGTGGGTGTATCACTTGAGGCCAGGAGTTCAAGACCAGCCTGGCCAACATGGTGAAAGCCCATCTCTACTTAAAATACAAAAATTAGCCAGGCATGGTGGTTCATGTCTGTAATCCCAGCTACTCAGGAGGCTGAGACATGAGAATTGCTTGAACATGGGAGGTGGATGTTGCCATGTGCCAAGATCGAAATGAAGAGGTCAAGAATAGGTTTGGAGCAGAGGTACTGTTACCTTGGCTACATGAGTTTTAAGTGCTGGAACTACCTATAATTGGAAACATTCTTCATATAGGTGGCAATATTGGTCTGGAGATCAGGGAGGCTCTTCATAGAAATTGCAATTGAGGGAGTCATCGTGGATGCTGTTAGGTTGGTGCAAAAGTATTTGTTGTTTTTGCCATTAAAGGTAATATTACTGGCCGGGCACAGTGGCTCACACCTTTAATCCCAGCACTTTGGGAGGCCAAGGTGGACAGATCACGAGGTCAGGAGATTGAGACCATCCTGGCCAACATGGTGAAACCCCATCTCTACTAAAAAGACAAAAATTAGCTGGGCATGGCTATGTGTGCCTGTAATCCTAGCTACTCAGGAGGCTGAGGCAGGAGAATTCCTGGAACCTGGGAGGCAGAGGTTGTAGTGAGCCGAGATCATGCCACCGCACTCCAGTCTGGCGACAAAGCTAAACTCCGTTTCAAAAAAAAAAGTAATATTACCCAGGGAGGGAATGTATATATTGATTTAAGTACAGTTTAAAGTGAATTTTGTTAGGAACTTGGAGGAATAGTGCCCCACTAAGAAAATGGGCAACACATCCTAATAAAGGAGACAGAATTGTGTAGATAACCAGGATTGTGCTAAGTCATAGACGTCAAAGGGAAGCATCAGATAGTCTTAGAATTTCCAGTAGAAGGGCTCCAAGACTATCTAGAAATCTGACCCACTATGGTCATGGATACTGAAAGTAAGGCCCAGAGAAACCACATGGCTTTTCCAGTATCATACAAAGTAGCTAGTAACACAGCTGGGAATAGAATCCTGCCTTTTTGTCTTTGTTGCCTTGTCCTTTTCTTCCAGTGGGTGATGGAGGTACAAAACCTGATGAGAGGGTTGGGAAGACCAGGAATAGAATCTTAAGAGTTGGTGACAGATGGGTGCTGGTGATTTTCAAGAAGGGATTGGATTGGATTGGATTGGATTGTGATTGGCTAAGGAGTAAATGAGCATTGAAGAGGAGAACCTGGTGGGTGGGGTGGAGGCACAGTGCTTACTCTTGGGAGTAAGTTTGCTTTGTCATTTGTTTTGGTGACAAAGGAAAAGTGATAGAGGGAAGAGATGGTAGTGCAAAGAAATGGCAGGTTCAGAGTAAGGATTTTGTTCGACAGGTGAAGTATGAAGAAGGCATTGGACTTGTCCTGAGACTGAAAATGTGAGAGAAACAAGAGGAGTGATGGAGCAGTGTCCTGGGAAGGTGAGAATAGAAATGGGACTGCAGTTAGCCTCAGAGTTAAATATTTAACTGTGAGATTGAGCCCCACTACGTTTCGGCGCTTGCTGGTGACTGTCGTCACTATTTTACAGATATTAAAACTGAGACTGAGACAGTATTTGTGATTTGCCTAAGGCCGCACAGTGAAGGCAAATGAAGAAACAGGTATTTGAGATAGAGAAGAAGAAAGCCGACTGTCCTAAATAATAGGCAGCCAGATGGATCTTTTAAAAATATAAATCAGATTATGTGGCTGATAGTTTAAAGCCCTCTGGTGGCTTTCCATTGCAAGCAGCAGAAAGTATAATAATTTAGGGTCTGTAAGGCACTAAATTACCAGGCCCCTGATTGCTCTATTTAGTATCTGTTCTTCCTTGCTCATTCCACATACTGACCTTTCTATGGTTCCCGCAAACCAAGCCCCCTTCCTTTCGGGGGCCTCTGTATTTACTGGTGCCTCTGCCAAGAAGGCTCTGCCTCCAGATTTTGGTTTCCTGCCTCTTTCTTGTCACTCAGGATTATTCAAATGTCAGCTTCTCAGAGAGGCCTTCCTTGATCATCTTATTGAAAGTGGTGATCCACTGCCTTCTAACACATTACCTTCTTTGGCTGTCTTCATAGCAGTACCTGTCATAATGATCTTTCTTTACTTCATTTCTGCTAGTTAGCATGTAAGCCGCCTGAGACAAGGATCTCAGCTGGCCTGTTACTTGTACATTTTCCATACCTGAAACAGTGTCAGGTATGTTGTTGATGTTCGGTAAATACTGAGAGAATCAATGGATGGATTGACTAGCAGAGGGAGTAGGTATGTATCTGGCATGACTAGATATTGGTGATTATGTAATATTAAGAAAATTATTAAATGACAGAGTTCTACAGAGTTTAGCAAAAAAAAAATTGTTTTGACCTCTGTCAGCATATTGTTAGGATTTTCCACAAAATAATTAACAAATACTGTTCTTCCTTTTTCTCATCTCAGTATAATACAGTAGTTGGTAATGATGTATTCCAAGCTAATTGATGACCTATACTTTTAGTCTGTACAATGAGGTTACTTATTTTTAATTCTTACTATAAAATTCACTCTTTTGGTGTGCAGTTCTACATGTTTTGTGAAATGAGTAGTCATGTAACCACAACCCAATTGAAATACAGAAGAGTTCTATCACTCACTAAAATTCTCTTGATCAACCCTTTCCTCACTCCCAAACCCTAGTGACCACTGTATGTGCCTTATTGGTATAATTTTGTTTTTTCTATATTGTCTATAAATGGAATAGAACTTTATGTAGCCTTCGATTCTGGCTTCTTTCACTCAGTATAATGCATTTGAGATTCATCCATATCATTGCTTATTTCAGTAGTTAGTTTCTGTTTATTGCTGAGTACTATTCCATTTGTGGCTATATCACATTTTATCCATTTACCTGTTGGTAGACATTCGGCTTGTTTCCAGTTTTGGCTACTATAAATAAAGTCACTATAAGTATTTATATACACATATCTGTGTGGACATACGCTTTATTTTTTTGTTCAGTAAAAACCTAGGAGTAGAATGGCTAGAACATACAATAGGGGTCATTTCAATTTTTAAGAAATTATCAAATTGTTTTCCAAAGTGTTTGTACCATGTTAATATTCCCACCAGCAGTGTATTAGAGGCCCAGTTCATTACATCCTTTCCAACACTTGATAGTTTTTTTAAGCTTAGGCATTTTAGTACATGTGTAGGGGTATCTCATTATGGTACATGTGTAGGGGTTTAGATTGGCATTTCGTTATGTTTTAATGATACCAAACATCTTCTCATGTGCTTATTTGCCATTCATATGCCTTCATTTGACGCCTGCATACTCTTGCCCCTTTTTGTTGTGTGGTCTTCATCTTTTTGAGTTCTGTTATCAATGTACTTTGATGTAAACTTTTTGATAGAAGACCTAGAACTAAGAGTAAAATAGCTTTTTAAAATTCTGCATTGTCAGAGGAAAATAGAATAGGCAATCTTCAAATTATTTCATCCCCACTGTGTTCTTAATGTGGGTGAACAAAAAAATGAATATGAAACAAACTAAATGTCCGCGCTATATTCCTATCTAGTTGAGGAAGATGGCTCACATGAGTGTATACAGTCCAGCCTTTTGTTTTTTGCCCCCCTAATTATGTGTTTGATTGTGTGATGGAGATAAAGTTGTTACCAAAGATTAGAAAAGGAGGAGTTCTGTGTGAGCCAGAATAGTCAAGGAGACCTTCATACAGGAGGTGAAGATTTCAGTAGATGTTTGAAGATTGGTGGTATTTGAGGGGAAGTAGAGATAGTATTCAAGGAATAAGTAATAGTACAAGTCAAGTGCTAGACAGGACAAATGAAACTTGCCTGGATGGATTTAATGGTAGTTGGGGAAAACTAGATTATGGACATTGGTGAATGCTGAAATGAAGTTTGGGGCACTGTTAATATAGCACCATCAAACTTTCTTTTTAAACTTAGGAATGACGTAAAAGGGGATAGAAAGGTTAACCTGGTAAGGGAAGTAAAAAATAAGGACTGAGACAAAAACACAGTCTAGAGGCTGTCATGCTAGTAATTTAGGCAGATAGAGGCCCAAGTGGTGGGGATGGTGAGGGACAGGTAAATACTAGAGACGATTTAAAGGAAGAAATTATTGAATGCCAGGTTATCCGACCCAAAACCTGTTCCTTTTCCACTGCACTACTAAACCACGTGTGTTCACAGCACCACAAAAAGTAGATTGCCAAGGAATACAGGAAAGAAAAACACAGGAGTCTACAGGAACAAGGAAAAACTTTAAGCAGAAACTTTATCACTCTAATGTAAGAAAAGAGGAGCAAAACAGTTTTGTTTAAATGAAGGTAAAACTTGGCAATTTCAATACCAAAATAGAATACTTTTTATTAGACTACAGAAAAAAAAATACCCCCAGGAAATGGAAACAGGAAAAGCCAACTACTGGTTTGGCAGAGTTGGAAAGCAAACTGGTGAAAGATTATGTAAATGAATTAGAAATAGTGACATATGGATTTTGATATGCATACAAGATCTAGGCTTGTTTAGAAGTCTATTAATTGTGTCCTCAAGTAACTGGTGTTTGAATTCACAGTACTCTTTCCAAAAGTAGAAATGTGCTTATTTTCTTCCATCACGTGGTAGAGTTTGTATTTACTTAAAAAATATTTTTCCAGTATGTTTGAGATTCTGGGTGCAAAGTTTCAGGGTATAGAGATGGAATGGGAGCAGATATTCTTTAGTTTATGCCAATTTGGATTATTATTTTTTTTTGAAATGGAAATTATATCCTGAGAGGCTTTTGTTCTTGGAAATGTTCGGTATGACTAAAGAACTTATGATCATATAATACAAAGAATTTTTTTTCTGCTTTTCTCTGTCATTTGCATACCCAATCTAGGTAAGTATACATGTGAGTTATTCCCTTGAGACTTCTAAAAGTATTCTGGACTTTCTATATGTGGTAGAAATGATCATTTCATTGACGTATATTTTGGACTTGGTTGCTATGTGTAAGGTGAAAATAGCATTTTTCCCTCTTAAGTACTGTTTTTTAGGGAAAAGAAGAAATTGACGGATGCCTAGAGTAGAGGAAGGAGGAGTTGTAAGCATAGCAACCTTTCACTGTGAAAATCTAAAGCTGATAGCTCCTACATTTGTATGACTTCTGAAACATTCAGATCCATGGGTGGCTCCTGGTTGTTCATTAACAGGTACCCCTATTTTGGAGCTAATTTTCATTTAACAAGTGAAAGATTTTTATGAGAGAGTATAATTTCATGAACTGTGCGTTTTTTGAAGGCTGAATTTGTTGCCAGTACCTGAGAATGGAAGAGGTAAAGAATAGAATTCTGTGAACATGGCCTAGCCTCTATGATTTCCTAACACTGAAGTATGCTTTTTAAAAAAATTAAATTCTTGCAAATTTTACTCTAGCAGAAATAAATAAATCTAGTATTCTGAGTGTTTTAACAAAAGTAGACATAAAACAAGTTAAAATTAATGGGGAAAATGGCTAGATGTCCATAACTGTCAGAGTCAGTACATTGTCAGTATCTCCCAGAAATGTAACTGATATTAAGCAAGCTGAGTTATTTCAAGGCATTGAATCCGTGAAGAATGATCAATGGTTTCCCATCATGCATTTTCTTAGAATGTTGTGATACTTTTGATATTTCAGCTACTTGGCTTTAAAAGGGGAGTGCCCTTTCCTGGACTTTGCCCAGGAGAGGAAAGAAAGACTATTTTAAGACAGAAAATATGGATATTTTAAAGAGAGGAATACACTGCTGTGTGAAATACCAGTTCTACTTAGTCAACTCCCTGGAACCTATAACAAACAACGGTGCACATTAGAAGCACTTCATCCAAAAAGAGTTCTGAAGATGGATGGTGGTGATGATTGCACAACAGTGTGAAAGTACTTAATGTCACTTAATGGTTAATATGGCAAATTTTATGTATATTTTATCATCATAAAAAAGGTGGTTAAGTCCTAAAAAATAGGGAGGTGCTGCATTGTCTAATAAATGCAATATCATATATGTACTCTGTTCAGTACTGATTTTCATTAAGCAAGCATTTATATAAGCACTTGACTCAGCCCAAGCCCAGTCCTGGGTGTATTAATCTGTTCTTGTATTACTATAAAGAAATACCTGAAACTAGGTAATTTATAAAGAAAAGAGGTTTAATTGGCTCATAGTTCTGCATGCTATACAGGAAGCATGGAGGCATCTGCTCAGCTTCTGGGGAGGCCTCAGGAAACTTGCAATCATGGTAGAAGGTTAAAGGGGAACCAGGCAGGAGCAAGAGAAGGGGTGGGGAGGTGTTACACACTTTTGAATAACCAGATCTCGTGAGAACTCTTATCACAAGACAGCAGCAAGGGAATGGTGCTAAACCATTCTTGAAGGATCCATCCCTGTGACTCAGTCACCATCCACCAGGCTCCCATCACCAGCACTGGAGATGACAGTTTGACATGACATTTGGGTGGGGACACAGATCCAAACCATATCACACTTTTTAGGAACACCCAATCTAGATACATTCAAGATCCCTTTACAAAGTAGGTTATGGTAGGTGTTATTCTGGAGATACCAAATAATGTTTTGAGAACATAGGGAACACTTAGAAATTAAATACTAACGTCATTAATAAAATTATGTGATAGTTATAAGTAAACATAATATGATTAGTCAGTACCCTTGGTTTGCAAACATTTCATATTAGCTTAAATAAAATGTAATCTCTTGGCTAAAACAAATGGGAATTCAAGAAGTACACCTCAGGCTTGGCAAGATCGTAGGTTTCAAATGGTGTCATCCTAAATTTCTTGGTCTCTATCTACTAGGGCTTTTTATTCAGCTGTATTTTCTGGTCAGCATCACTCTGGGCTTATATTTTCATTAGTTATTCAGGTTAAAATGAATAACCTCTCTTGTTGGATTCTGATTTGTCTGCCTTGGTTCACTTGTCCGGCCTTTAGTAGGGGTGTTGTGTGTGTGTGCTCACGTGAGTGGACATGTATGCATGTAAGTGTTGAGGGCTTGGTCTCACCCAACCCCATGGACTAAGAATACAGGAAAATGTGTCTTCAAAGAGTTTGTCCAAACAAAAACTGTACCCTATGTCAGTTTCAAAAATTGATCATACAGTCATTTATTAATTATTCCCTATTTAAATACGTTGGTCACATTGCTTTGCTAAGCATGCATTATCATTAGTAAGATATAATTATTATTGAAGTGATAATAATTACTAGATACTAGTAATATTGTGATCTGGTGGAGAACAGAAAATTAATGATTGGAAAAGGCAAAAGCAACATGTTTTTGAGAGGGAGGATCTGATAGTTTTTTTTATGGAGTACATTTATAAATGCTTTAATAATGAGAAAATTTAGTGCTAATCATAATGTTTTCCAAAACAGTACACTGCATATAGATCATCAGTCACTGATACATAATGTTGCCATTATTCTAAAAAGCTCATTAAATTGGTCCCATGAATAAGTATGGCTGTAGACTATCCAGCTCATTATCATTCACCTAGGAGCACGTAAGAAGTGTTTTATATAATATCTTTGGCCCGTTCACTGACGGCTTGTGCCATTCTTGATGCAAATAATCTTTTCTGACTATGGAAGGATTACTAACAAAATAAATTTATACCTGCTCACTAGGACGCTATACATACTTGCACATGTAATTTTGCTTATAGCTTCAGAAGATTCATGGGCCCCTTCCTTCCCCAACCATTTCATAAACCCATGGACTCCAGATTAAGAAGTCTTCCTTTTGGTCATTGTTAAAATGTAACTGTGTAGCAGAAAGAGGACCATCGTGATCAACTACCAATAGGACATTTATAGTTGAAAATGCAATTTGAGTTGTTTGTTCAGTGGTGCTAAGTTATTCATTTGTTCACATCTCATAACGTGGTAAATATTTATGCAAGATGGCTATCCAGGCAAAAATAAAAATCCATGAAACAGAGAATGCAAAGTGACCCATATAAACAGGCTAGCGATAATATTTGAAAAAGATGAGGACTGAAGAGTTTGCAGATGTTGACAGGTAGAGAGACAGCATCCTCTAGGGAGGATATTATCAGGAGTCAACGTAATCTTGGTATATGGGAGAAAATGTTAAGAAATGAATGTATAGGAGAGTGGAAAACCAACTTTGAAGTCATACTTCCTCTTGCCCGTTGTATAGCCTTGGGCAAGTTACCTACCCTCTCTAAGAATGAATTTTCTTCCACATCTGTAAAATAGCGACACTAACACTCCTTTTTCCTATGCTATTGGGAAATTTTCTGAGCTAATCTGTGTGAAGTACTGGCATGTAGAGAGTGCTCAGTAGAAATCTTAGTTCTTATTATTGTTGACTGTTATTAGTTTCAATTAAAATTGAAATAGAGGAATAGGAACAAATAGGAACTACAATGGATACATAATTACTCATACAAGAGTATGACCTAAGAGATTCCATTTTGAAATGAATTAACAATGTAGTATTAATAAATTTAACCTCAAAACTAACATTATTATAGAGAGAAGAAATTCTTCTAGTTATTTGTGCCCTTGTGAGAGCCTTGAGAACTCTATTCTCTCAATTTCAAAAATAGAGATTATTATGAAGATAGCTTAGTGATTTTTAAACTCTTTTTTAGAGCAATACAAATGAAGATTAACATTTATATATATCACATGCTCCATGGTGGATTTGATTGAAAAGCATTGTGTGGGTATGTGTGTGTGGGCAATAAAGCAAATAGCACAAGTTTTTGTTTTTGTGATATTCATAAAAATCAATACTCAGCATAAGAATGTGACTCAGTAAGAATTGCTTATTATGGACTATAACATAGATAAGATAGGCTGCATGGTGATGTACTGTGATAGTTTTCATCTCTATATCTTTACTCACTTGTAAAAACCATCAGAATGCAAACACAAGAGTGGCTTTATTATAGGAAGAATCATGGACCCTTTCTGTATTTCTGTTTTAACAGTATTTCATTCAAAAACATCAATGTTATTATTAACAAATTACTTGGCACACAGTTCATAACTGATCATGCCCTGTTTTCTGGATTCTGATTATAGGGACCTGTGCTTTAGAGGAAAGCCCGAGAAGCCAGTAAAAATGTCAGCAATCTCTCCTCCTTCCCCACACATTAAAAGTCACTAAATATATAATGCTATTCAAATATAAGCACTGTTAAGCAGATGATTGCCAAATATATAGTAGTTATCTTCTTTAGAAAACAGAAATAAAAACAAAAGAAACCCTGTTAGGGGTTTAAATCAGCTATGAAAAATCTGCTGATTTTATATTATTGTTAAACACTGGGCTGGAATTGTTGTTTAGGGAAGGCCCTTGAGAGCTTTTGCTCTGCGAGTTTTTAAAGGTAAGAATAAATTTCATGTTTGAGATGTTTTTGATGTGCCTGTAACCAGAATAGAAGTGTCTTAGATTATAACTTTCTCTCAGATTGAGTAATTCTGTTGTAATAAGTCAGCATATGTTGCCGTCTAGTCTAAAAACTGCATGAAGATAAAAACATATTATGTAAAACCATCTATAGTATCAAGTCTTTACAATTCCACTATGCTTAAGATATAATGCCAAC
Organism: Cacajao melanocephalus; assembly: GCA_963573385.1. Lineage (NCBI taxonomy): Eukaryota > Metazoa > Chordata > Mammalia > Primates > Pitheciidae > Cacajao > Cacajao melanocephalus. The sequence goes on from CAUYLG010023050.1 coordinate 65,832, forward strand.
ACCATACACTAGATAATTTCCAGATGGTTTAAAGAGAAACTCAATTGAGAAAAACACTGAGTTGAACACATATTCTGACTCCTAGATAGAGAAGTCTCTTTATAAGAAGAGAGCAGTAGAAGGAAGTACGTGTGTGCATGCATGCACACACACATGCATGCCTACATACAACTGAACATTTTGATTATATACAAATTCAGGCTGAGCGCAGTGGCTCACTCCTGTAATCCCAACACTTTGGTAGGCCAAGGCGGGTGGATCACCTGAGGTCAGGAGTTCAAGACCAGCCTGGCCAACATAGTGAAACTCTGTCTCTACTAAAAATACAAAAAAAAAAAAAAATTAGCTGGGTGTGGTGCCAAGCAACTGTAATCCCAGCTACTTGGGAGGCTGAGGCAGAAGAATTGCTTGAACCCGGGAGGTGGAAGTTACAGTGAGCTGAGATTGCACCATTGTACTCTAGCCTGGGCAACAAGAGCAAAACTTCATCTCAGAAAAAAAAAAAACAAAAAACCTAAAGCAAATACATATGGAGTGTATAATAGTAAATAGAGAAATAGAAGTGGAAGCAACAATTTAGTATTTTTTAAGTCAGATTTTCCGAAAAAGCAAATGGTGGGTAGGGAGCATTGAGAGCATCATTCTTGGGTGGATTCCAGGGGGGAGTAGAAAGAGACACAAGTAATTTGGCAGCATGCACCATCAGAAGTAGTGTAATGTGATTCCAGAGCATGGACTCTTCAGCCAGATGGCCTCAGTTTACTAGTTTTACTAGCTGTGTGATCTTAGGTAAATTATTTAATCTTTCAGTGCCTCAGTGTTCTCATCTGTAAAATGGAGATAATCATAGAATGCACCAAACAGTATTGTTATAAGAACTCATTTAGTTAGAATATGTAAAGTGCTTAGAAAAGTACACGTCCCATAGTAAGTCTTACATAAATGTATTTGCTTTATTATTATTATCATCATTGTCTTTATATACCTCGAGAGATCCAGTTTCTAGGAGTGTGTCATCAGGAAGTTGTTATACATATGGAAAAAGATTCATGTGTAATGGTGTTAATGTAGCATAATTTACAAAAATTTAAATAACTTTTCCCAGTGAATTAGTGATTACCCAAATCTTGATAAACTTATTTTTTTCTTATTATGACATAATAAATGCAGCTATGTCTGTGAAGAAACTTTATAGGAAATTATTAAAATTTACTTTTTTACATTTAATATTATGATATGCAACTCTGTAGAAAGAATTTGTGTCTGCACAGTTATATATGTGTATATTTTATTCTCTTTGGAAAGAAATGCATATATATTACTCTTAGTGGAAGAAAATGCCTCAAAATCAGTGATGTTTATCTCTGAGTAACAGGATTACTGCTTTGTTAATTTTTCTTTTAGTAGTTACCAAATTTTCTACAATGAGAATATATTGTTTTAGGACAAAAAATTATTAAAAGAGCAGCAATAATGATTTTATTTGAGAGTGTAATAAATCTCTCACATGTAAGAATAAGATCGTCTTTGCCTCCAGATGGCACTACCATTTTCACAGAGAAGTAAAGAATTCTGGGCTGATGAGCATTTTGTTCAGTTAAGATCTAGGCTTGATGATTACGTTTGTCTTGCTTCCTAAACCAGCCCTAGATGGATGGGTGGAGGGAGGCATGGACCCTGCATCATGCCCCCTTAGAATGCTGCTTTTTTTCTTGCAGATTTTTGCCTGCTTGTGAATTCTTTAAAGTTATAAGGCCATTTGTTTTAACATCTATTAAAACTAATTGAGAGGAAATGAAATTGTTTGTTTATAATAGTCTGAAAAGCAAGCATGATGAATAAAACACATTTTTCATAGTATAGTTTATTTCCTAAGCTAATAGAGCAACTTTAAAGAGCTATTAGGGCAGAATAAAAATACTGCTTTTAAAAAAAATCATTATTCTAACATTTGTTTCTCCTCTATGTTAATGATCTTTCCTCCTGCTCCATCATTCTATCAGGCCTGAAATTTGACCCCTTCAGTTCCTGTGATCCTGTAAGAATGGTTCTTTCAGATTCTTAGGTTAGATGGACAGTCCTTTGCTTTTTCTTTTCTTTTCTGTTTATTATTTTAAGTTGCACTATTCTTACATAATGATCCTTTCACTCAATGAGATGAAGCAAAGTTAACTGAGTAAATAGGAAGAGTTTTATTTATTATTTGGTATTAGGTGAATCACTGGAAATTGAGCCTAATAGATTTTTCTGTAGGCAAATCAGTTGCTAAATATTTTAAAGATTTGCATTTATGCATATCATGAAAAACTTACTGTTCTAAAAATAATTTTGTTAATAACCCTAATACTGTTAATAACTTCATGGTTTGTGATTGGCCTGCTAACTGAATATTCATGGAGTCTCTGGACAAAGAAATAGTGACTTATCTAGATTTACATTTGTGATTTATTCAGCTGTTATTGCTAAGTAGTATTTTTATAGTAAAAACTAAATATTTTATAAGACAAAGGTAAAGGAAAATAATTATCACATAAGTTTCCTTTCAGAAGCTCTCATGTCTAACATCAGTATATGTGACAAATTATTTTCCAAAAGTCTTTAATGTATTTAGGTTTGACCTATTGGTAATAATTTTTGAGTATATTTTTCAAAAATAACATTGAGGTCAAAATGCAATTATTTGAGATTGGTAACAACCAAGGTAGATTATAGTATCTACTGGAAAATTGAATTAGTTAGACTGAACGGAGGCCATATCATCTAGACAGGGGTTAGGAATTTTCATATGATGCCTTATTTATCTCTTTCTTTATTGTTTTTTAAATTAATTACCAAAAGCAAAATAATAGTACTCATAATTTGCTTCCCAGAGTTAAAAAATGTTAATTTTTTATTTAGTTCAGCTCTTTCTTTAAACGAGAGAATATTACAGATGAAGTTCGAATCTGATTTAGATCTCTTCCCCATCCTTTTCACTTCCCCCCGTCTTTGCAGAAGCAGTCCAAATCAAGAATGTCATATATTTTCTGCCCATGTTTTTATCAAACATATATAGGTATTTGCATATCTTTAGCAATTTTACAGAAATGGAATCTTACCCTTGCAAACAACTAATGATTTTTGAGCTCTATGTGTGTTGATACATTTAGCTGTAGTTTATTTTACTATAATTGCTTGGTAGTATTCTATCACTTACCTAGTTCCCTATTAATGGACATTTAGATTGTTTCCAGCTTTATTGCTGATAAAAATAGTGCTGCAGAGACAAATTTTGTAAACGTCTGCGTAAACACAAGAGCAAAGATTTGTCTAGGATATATAATTAGAAGTAGAATGTCTGGGTAATGAAGAAATGTATACATCTTGCATTTTATAAACTTTGCATAATGCCTGCCGGTATGCTTGTACTGGTTTACGTTCTCAACACAGTATGTATAAGGTACTGATTTGCCACATCCTTGCTTATAGTTTGTATTGTGGGTAGGAAATAGTGTATCATTTGTAATGTAAATGTGAATCCCCTCATTACTAGTAAGGTTGGGCATATTTTCACGGGTTTATCAGACTGAGTTTTCTCTTCTATAAATTGCTACTCATCTCCTATTTACCTATATTACTTGTGACTTGATGTGTGTTTATTGATTTGTAGATGTTATTAATCTGCACATGAAACTTTTGGTTATGCGAGTTGGAAATATGCTCTCCCAGTCTACTGCTTGTGCTTCAACTTTGTTATAGTGTTCTTTTTCATGCAGCTGCTTTAAATTTTGATGTTGTCAAAATTTCTATTTTTACCGCTTAAGGTTTATACTTCTTTATATGCCCTGCCTAGGAAACCCATCTCTACTCTTAAGTTCACGAAGGCATTTTTCAATGTATTCTTGTAGGTGTATTTATATTTTTCTTTAAGTCTCAAAGTTTTTCATTTGTAGTTGATAAAAGAATTTTTTTGAAACATAGTAGTTACTTTAGGAAACGATGCATTTCTACCACCATCCTTTAAAACAATCCTCACAGTGATAGGGATGGTTTTCTACATTTAAGAGGCTAAGAACATAAAACACTTATACCCTGTGACTTACCAAGAGTGAGTGCTACATAGCTGTTTAGAAGCTTTCAATAAACACTAGATAAAATACAGAAGTTGGTGCTGTTTATTTCTTGTTTGATTTTGAGGTTCAAATATTTGGGAAAATGTGCATGTGTGGAAAGATAAAATAGAGGACACTTCAAGTTTTGATCAGTTATTCATTGCAGATTTAGATTGCTATCTTAAACTTCTTTTGAAAATAAATACAAGGCCATACAGACTGGAAACGCTCAAATGATATGTATTTGTGCTCTAAACTTCAACAGTTTGTCACCTGAGGTATGATGGGGCACTCAGTCGTCCTTCTGGGATGATGTGTAACTAAGTGGGGTGTGTGTGTGTGTATGTGTGTGTACATACATATTCACAGTAATGTAGTCTGAGTCAGAGAGGGAGGGTTCAGTCACAGATTAAAAGATAAAAATTATATGCTTTTAGAAAATATAAATAAGTAAAAGAATGTAAGCCTAGAATGTGCTGAAAGTTGAGTTTTTGAAAATACAGTTCAAGTTGCCATTATAAGACTCTTAGATGAAGCTAATTTTTGTTCCTGATAAAGGAAGGAGCATTTTTTTTTTACTGTTTCTCTCCATTTGTCTTGTTTCTACATCTCTCTTCCATTTAAATTACCAATAGCCAGTGCCTGCATTTTATTATTGAAAGGCTAAATCTGAATCTCCAAACTGTGAATACTTAGCCAAAAATCTAGTTAGAATTCCAGCTTGATCTTTTTTTACTTCACTTATGTATTCGAATACAATTTTAGTCTTCTGAAATTTAACCAATTTTCACTGTAGTTTTAGGAATAAGTCAGTCCCAGGAAAATAAGTGATTAAGGGGATACATTGCTTTCCTAACAGTAAGAATGGCACAGCTCCACCCACCCCTCCCTGCAAAGAATGAAAGCCACCCGTTGGTGTCTGTAGGGGAGGGTGTGTGCAGCAATGGTCAGTGCTGCCTTGAATGTTTATTTTGTTCACTGAGTCTCAGTCATGATGTGCTTTCTAGGCATTAGTCCCTATGGTGGCCCGAGGAGACAGGTGTGATAACCCTGCTTTGCTGATGCAGAAACTTAGGCTTTGGAGAGGGTGAGTAGCTTGGCCAGGATGACACAGTAAATGCAACAACTGGATATGTTACAGTCCCACTCTGACCAACCTGGAAACCCCCTTTTAAAAATTGATGCTGTCTTCCTAAAGTGTGCAGTGTTAAGTTTTATAATTGGATTTTCTTTTTCTTTACTTGGGAAGAGATGGGGTAGGAGAGGAAGAAGAGGCTTGGGGTTCCTTCATCTTGGTACCTGTTACAGAGGAAGCAAGATAAAGGAAAAGTGACTATTTATTCTAGCAACGCTGAAGACTAAATTTTGCCTGCTTAGTAGTTAATCTTAGAGCTTGCTCTAGGTCTCTATGCATATGGCACCTTACGTAAGTATCATTTGATGTGACATTGTCTGAAGATGATATGAGTAGGACAACACTGTCCAGAAGGTTTGAGGATAGATCTCAATAACAGTGTGTTGAATTAAAAAGAAAGAAAAAGCAGAGTATCAAACAATATAGACCTCATGGTGCCATTTATATAAAAATCTAAAACCACATAGAATATGTCCATTTGTTTACATGTGCATATAATGGAAGTATAAAAATACGGAACAAAGATATCAAGCAAAATTTAATTAGTGCTTGACCCTGGAGAGGGAGGGACAGAGGACAAACACCTTGCCCTTGTCTGTAATATTTGAATTTTATATTTGAAAAATATTTGAGTTGGATTTGGATTTCATTAAATGTTAACATCATTTAAATCTAAGTATTAAGTATATGGATATTTTGTTAGATGCTACATTATTGCTTCTCCTTTTCTGTATTTGAATTTTTTCCCCAAGTGACAGCAACTGCAAAATGTGGTCATAGCCAGGAGGATTTGCTACCAATTTCTGTGCCCCAAAACAAAAATAGTTTGGAATCTAGAGCTAGCTTCTTTGATTCTTTCTTTGGGCCAGTGGGGGGTGGGGGGGGGCGGGGGGAAGGGCAGCTGATGCAACCAGCCAAAACGAAAGACATTAAGCTCTTGCTACAACTAAAAATGTGTAGTTGGAACATAGCAAGAAACAGCAATTTAGGTCTCCGAAATTGTATAAGATGACATTGAGTTGAGAGCTGAAGTACTGAAGATTATCTGAGGTTTCCTCCTACGGTTTAGTTTGGCTTATGTCTTTCGTGACTATGTGTGTTCTGTGTATCTGAAGCCTGACGGTGGTCTGTAAAGCATACGTTTGTCACTACTCCTGGCCAAATGATATGTAATACTCTTGTACTCTGTGGGCACATGAATTAGAGCATTATAACCTCAATTATTTTAGGTAAGAAAGAAATCTGAATGTCTGATCTACAAGTACTCACTGCTTGGAATGACCTTTTTTTCCCCATCTCAGTCTAAGATGTTCATGTTAACTCACAGATAGGTAAGAAAAATACATTCTTTTAGGGATTCTGCTTCTTTGAGTTGTGAAAGGTCCCTGGTCATGTACATCAGTCAGAAGACAGGAAGTTGTATTTTAATTTTATTTCTGTATCTTAAACTTTGATTTAAGCTTCTGCAGTTAAACTAGGATGTAGTGATAACAGTTCCCTGAATTAAGTCTCTATAAATTTGAAGCCCATAAACTACTGTTATTGCTCATCTAAAGGGGAATATACTGTGAACTGAAGATTTGAGAAAATCTGGATTCGTTAATTCTTGGAGGATGGTGTAGTTTCTTGGAGCCATCTCTGTCTATTGCCCCATTTAATAGTGCACTTGTATTCAAAACTTTATTATTAGATAACTTAAGCACTGTTTCATTTATTGAAAACACAGGTAACTTGACTTGGAATGGTGTGGGTAAGAAGCAGCCAGCTGGTTTTAGATGAGCTGAGTTTAGATAGCATTTGATTACAACTTACATTTCATAACAATGGGAAATATACATGTATATACAACATTATTAGCATATTTTCTAAAACTTTGCACATGGTTTTTGAATTTAACTATTCAAACATTGAAAAATAAAACATTATTTTTTAAAGATACCTAATTTTTTATGTGACTTGTATTTAATAGCTTTTATAGAAAACATCACGTATAATGATAGTTTAAATGTTTAAATAAGTTTAAATATGAATATCTTTCCATTTTAATATATTTTCCATGAACATTTTATTATATAATATGCTCAGTTTTCAAAAAACTAACCTAGAAATTCTTAATAATTAGAGGTAATTTTTTAGGTAGCTAATTCTTTGGAAAAGAAAAATAACATTTCTAATATGTTTACTGTCACCTGAGAAAAGGTCCATCAGAAAAGATGAAGTTTAGGTTTAAACGTTTTGACAAAGATAACATTATGACAAGACAGATAAGGCCTTCATCTTAGGTTCTGAATAGTTCATGGCTCAATTTGATAAGGAAAAACAAGAATTTTAGAGACAGAAGAGAAAATATAAAAGGCCAATAAACATAAGATTTTATCTCAGTATCAAAGACATCATTAAGACAATAAAATCTATTCCTTGCTTTTCATATTGACAAAATTTTTAGAATAGTTTGCTTTTTTAAATAAGAATGCACATATGCTTCTAATAACAGTCTAAACTGAGATATCCTTTCTGGAAAGCAGGTTAGCAATATGGTAAGAGCGTTGTTTGTTTACCCTTTGACCCAATATCTTCACTTCTAGGAAAGGATCCTAGGGGAATAATGAGAAATGTGGACAAACATTTACAAAAATTCATTGCGGTATTAGCAAGACCTAGAAAACAACAACTAATAGAATTATTCAGTAAAGTTTGGTATGTTGCTATTATTTGGGACTAGCTTTTAAATATTTTCTGATAACTTTGAAGATACAGGAAAATGCTGTTTCTTATAATCTGAGTGAAAAAACCAGGGTGTAAAACAATATATATAGCATGATCTCAGTACATGTCATATATGCAGAAATACACATTCTTAGATGTATTTATAAATCAATTAGATGAAATACACAAAGTAAATATTTCTCTGGTGATATTATGAGTGATTTCATTTTTTCTTAAAACTTTTATTTTCTGTTTTCTACAGTCTATTAATTTTATAAATAGATAATTAAATTGTTAAAATAGTTGCCTATTGATAAAGATGCCTATTGATCAGTAAGAAATGTAATTCAGCATTTTTTATAAAATAAAATATCTTTGAATTATAAGGTTTTAATGGATGACTTGATCGTTTCAATGAGTTTTAAAAGCCTGTGTTTGATGCTGTGGAATATAAAGAAATATTTAATGATGCCTTGCCTTCCAGGAATATAAAACTTGGTGTGGGAGTCAAGATAAAACTCTACTGAAAATCCTACAAATAAGATTTCTGAATTTTAAAGAACTTACCTCTATAGTCACCTCAAAATAGAAGATGCAATTCTGGCTTATGTTCTCATCACATAAATTTTTTTTCTTCGGTTATCTGATAACTGGCTAGCACTGATCAATATAATTAATTATTTTGATCGTTTTCTCTAATTCATTGAGGCCTGTCTTGGCCCATCTGTGACATGTAACACCCCTTTCCTCTGTTTTGATGAAAACTTGAAACATGTTCACTTAGAGGTAGTGGTCCCCTGCTAGTTCAAATGTGATAGCTAATAAAGAATGTTTTTATTTTGTAGCTAAGGGTATTGATTAGGCCACATGTTGGGTTGCCTCCTGCTTCAGCACAATAGCTGGAGGAGGTACATGGGAGGGAGTGCTCTTCTAAGGGTGTGTGTAGTTTTTGCTTTTGGTGTGCTCTGAAAATCTAATCTAAAAACTGTTGCTTTTTAACTTCCAGGAAGGTTTTACTGAGGGCATGCTAACAGGTTATTGGGACTTTCTTTACATTAACTTGCTAATATATATTACTGATTAATATGTGTTAAAAGTCAAGATTGAACATCATTCCAGTAGTAAATAGTGATGGGACAAGGATATTGATGTTTTCTAGTGTGCCATTTTACAGTACTACAGTAAGACTAAAAGGGTTGCTAACTAATGTAAAAATGGAATGGTGAACTAATTTCTTTAGAAGGCTGTATTCCTAATGAAGTGGGGCCTCTGATAGGTTTGAGTGATTTACATTCATTTAGATTCATTATGTGCATATGCTTGCAAATCATACTCTAGAACTATGAAAAAAGCTTTTTGGTATACTTGGAAGTCGAGTGAAATCCTGTCTCAGTGGTAATTCATACAGACTTTAACACTGTTTTGTTTGAAGAATAAGCTGTTTAATGAATGGATCAATAAAATTTCACAAAAGTAAACCAATCAAAACTAATTATGTTTTTGAGAAGCATGATAAAATCATTTTTATATGAAAAAGATACATTTTTACAACCTTGTAAGCCACTTATGGCCATAGACTCTGATTTTAAGACTTTAGTTGAATAAAACATAATCAAGTGAACCCTACATGTAACAGGGGTTTCTGTTGTTACTAGACCACATTTCCCCTGTATCATAAATACCATCTTCCTAACAGACATCTGTGACTTGGAGTACTGTATAGTGACTGGATTGAAATTACACTGCTTGGATTTGAATTCTGGCTCTGGACAGTTGTTAGTATTGTCATTTTGGAAGTTATTAATTTCTATAAGCCTCAGTTTCTCTATTTACGTAATAATCTGCTTAATTTACTGGGTAGTTGTGAAAATTAAGTGCATAATACAGATCCATTAGTGCAATGCCTGATACTTATAGAAACGTTAACTCTTTGCAAATGGTTGTCATGATTTAATTAAGACATATTTTTAATACTTGCTGTTACATTTTCTTAGGCTAAAACATGCAAGTCCAATAATTATGCGATTAAATTCACATCTCCCTGAAACTATCAACTGTCATATTTTAACACTGATCCTATACCTACTTTGCATTTTCCAGGCTACACATTCTGATGGTTAAGAAATTGAAACAAATTTTTTCTTAATAATTATCTTCAGCAGCAATGAATTGTTTGATGTTAACATTCTTAGGTTTTAGTATTTGAAAAGTCCTAAATGTAAATATTTAGGATCCTCTCAGTCAGATCTTTAGTTAAAGCTTTTGCTAGCCTCCTATTTCTCTTAGGATAAAAAGACCAGACTCATAATATGGCCTGCAAGACCCTGGCCGGGCTCTGACGAGCTTATTGTCTCATCTTTTACTTCCTCTCTCACAACTTAGCTCCAACTGGGCTAAATTTCTCCGAGTTTTCCAGCAGTGTGTATATACTCTCATGTGTGGGCAGTCTTCTCTGCCCAGGGCAGTTATCTTTCCATACCTCCTAACCACCACAACATCCTTGCTCACGTCTGTGTCCTACCAGTTAGTACTCCAGGGATCAGCTTAAACTGCTCCATCCAAAAGGCATTCCAAACTCTGACCTTAAATTCCCCTTTTCTGTACTTACCACTCTTCGTACTTCGCCATCAAAATATGTTTATTTTTAGTATTGTTGTTATTACTACTGCTATTTTATTATTTTTATTACTTTATTTAACTCTCCTCCCTTCTACAATACATGCCTCTTGAAGACAGTGCTGTTTCCCTCTTGTTCACTATTGTCTTTTTTCTTTTTTTTTTTTGAGACAGTCTCCCTCTCTTGCCCAGGCTGGAATACAGTGATATGATCACAACTCACTACAGCCTCAATCTCCTGGGTTCAAGCAATCCTTCTGCCTCAGGCTCTCAAGTAGCTGGAACTGCAGGAGTGTACCATTGCACCTGGCTCAATTTTAAAAATTAGAAAACTTTTTGTAGAGACAGAGTTATGCTGTGCTACCCCGGCTGGTCTTGAACTCCTGACCTCAAGTGATCCACCTGCCTCTGCCTCCCAAACTTGCGGAATGACAGGTGTGAGCCACTACGCCTGGTTGACTCTTCTTACTGAGACTCAGGAAGTCTAAGTTGGAAGTCTAAGGCCAGCAAGGCCAGTGACAGGACACCTGTGTGTCAAACAGGCTCTGAGTCCCCCACAGCAGTTCACCTGCCCTTTGCGTATGAAGCAGTTACTTCCCTTTGGAGGTTTTCTCTAACTTCCCCTGAGAGAGGTTACATTTGTGAAGTGCTTTGAAATTCCAAAGGTCTCTCAAATCTTTATCAGTATAAAGCATTCAGATGTGGCTGGAAATAGGCCAGTTCTTATTGTGAGTAAAACTCAGGTATAAGCAGTTCAAGTAGTCTTCTGTACTCCTTGCTGCAGTGGAATTTTTGGTAAAGTTTCAAAAGTGAAATCCTTCGCTAGGGAGAAACAGAGTCTTTGTGCCTTCCCTACAAGTGTAGATGTAACAAGAGGTGATGTGGTCCCTGTGGTGGACAGGTAGGCCTTGAACCGACTCGCCCTTTCCGAGTCCCAGCTTGGGAATGTGTAAAAGGAAGAGGTGTGTGTGTACACGCATGCTGCACATCTGCATAGTTGGCAAAAGATTTGCAAGATATTTTTACTTCCCTTGAGAGTTGGAGAGAAAAGGGTTGTGGCTATGTCTAGTGATCTTTTATGTAGCCCTATGGTGACAATAGTCTTGTCTTTCTGTACAAAGACATATAACGTGTCAAATTGCCATTGTTATGATCTATTTCTATCTATTGGCTCTTCCTTAAGAAAAATAAGTTTATTTTGGATTTTTTGGATGTGATATGAGCAGGAGACAATTTTAACACCACTATGTTTATAGAGATTAATCCTTAAGAATATAAAGTATTTGAAATTTAATAATTCGGTGACTTTATATACTGACATAATTTGCTAAACATCTAATACATGAATTTGGAACTATCTCATTCTCCATATGCATTTAAGTTTATAAGCTTAGAAGATTCTGCTAAATATATGCTTTTATTTCTGTTTTTTTTTTAAGTCAGTTAAATTTGATTATAATTTTTTCCTTCAGGTAACATTCTCAGAAGCAAATATTACAAATAAATTGTGAATGTAAATGAAAAACATTACATAGATTTTCATCATTGCCGAAAGTATGCCCCTAAGTACATTTCCTCCTTTTTTTTATTATGTTTTTTTTGCGCTTTGATGTTATGTTTTAAAATCATTTAATCCTTTTCCTTCCAAAAATTCATCAAGATCCATGTTTATTAGTTTGAATTTGAATTTCTAAATGAGATGGTAGATCATAAGTGCTGGAAAGCGATTGCTTGAAATTAACAGAGCATTACACTAGCATTGTACTTATGCTTATGAGGAGACTTAAAATATTTTGTTTGCATTTTTGTGCACAGATACTTGTCCTTGCTCTAGACTCTCCCAAAAAACAAATAAACAACACAACAAAGACTCTGGGAGCCTTGGAATGGTCTTTGACCTGTAACAAAATTTTGGTGATTAGTGTAGTGTTAGTGGACCACATTTAATTAATAAATGTGTTTTTTATTCTTCTTTTGTTCCATATGTCATAATTAAAGTTTATTTAGATGAGCTCTTCTTTTAAGTGAATCCTGTTCTAAAGAAAAATATTAATCAGTGAATAATTTCAGTTTTGAAATGTTTTTATAGACTGGAGTTTTCAATTATTTTATGCAGGTGTTCCAGGCTTTAAGCCTGCTCTATGAAATGAAGCCAACTTAGTCATGAATTTTTGCTTTACAAAATAGTTCCAAATAAAAAGCATCAGAAGAGCTGACTTTTAAACTCAGATACATCTGAGTTCAATGACTTGGTTTTTATGTCTGAGCAAAATGTGTATCTTCTGACATGTTAGATTTCTTATCCGAGAAACGGATAATACCTACTAAAAGGAAAAGGCAAATAACATGTAACATTTGTTGTAGAAGGTGAAACTTTACATATTTAACAAATTATCACTGCCATCGTATACAGTTCCCGGGTATGTTTAAAATAGAAAGTACGTAAATGGAAACTTGAAAATTTTTGGTGTTATTTCCAAAAACATACCTTCATTGAAAACATAAACTAGTTATCAGACGAAATGTAAAAAAAAAGCGCTCATAATTTTTAGGATCTTGAACTTCTACACTGGTATTTATTTTCTTTATATTATTTAGGACATTTAAAATTGCAAATTATTTTGATCAAATCTAACACAAGAAAAAGGTTGTCTTAATATTATTACCTTATTTAAAAATCAGTCTCTGCCTCTGTATAGAAATGTATTTTCTGAAGCGTGGGCGCAATCTGTAAAGAATATTTAGAAATAAAATTGAGTAATATGTAGAGAGGGCAGGCATTGAAACAGATATTGTTCTCCCTGTCATTAGAAAATAGAACATTTCCCTAAACCTATATTTTTCTATGGGCTTGATCACTTTCCTTTCAACACTTGACTACTTTCTAATGGAAAATTTCCTTTTGAAGCCATAAGGGATTTAGCATGTAATAAAGATATTACCCAGCAAATGGAAAGCAGACCATAACAAAGTATAAAAAATTAGGGGCTAGTGGAATAGAGAGAACTCTTTCTTTTTCCTTTTCAGCATCCAATATGCGATTGGGTCTCAAATAGTAATTTATTGAAACATACAATTGAAGCTTTATAGTAGTACGAGAGGGGAAATGTAAGGATTTTATACTGTAGACTGTTTTTGTAATTTCAATTTTTAAATTATTTGGGTAATACTCTTTCATCAGGTAACTTAACAATGATTTTAAATGCCTTATAGAATGTGCATTTAAAAATGTGTATGAATGTGTATATGTTTATATACACATACAAATATATGTGCATATTTGATATAGAATTTTATATAAAGTTTCCTATTGCTCCTCATTACAAAAAAAGACGCCCTCAAAACCAAAGGAACCACTATTGTGTGTTCTTTAAGATTTTTCTATAAATTTACTTGTTGTTTACAGCTTGCTATTTTCAATTTAATAACATATTTTGGATTTATTTTCATGTCAGGCAACAGTGCCTTTTAAGCTTGTTTTGTTTGCCATTGTGTGTGTATGTTTTAATCTTAATGTTGAAAACTTTTAAATATAATTGAGGCATTTCTCGCCTCATATAATATTTATTGAATGCCTGTCATTTGCCACATAGGTACTAGGGATATTGAAATGAAGATATTGAAGTCCCTGACCTCAATGACTTATATACCTATTGTTGTGTTCATATATAAAAATAATATAAATATTAAAGACATGTTCTGACTGTGAATTTAGCAGTTCATCCCAAAGAGCAGCCCAGTGACTGTGTATCTCTACATCAGTCTCTGATGTGCTTCACTCCTGGATACTTTGCGTGAAATTATGTCTCACAGTAAACCTGAAACACTAAGTACCAGCTTAATTTGAATATAACAAGACATATCCTGGTCAGATATTTCACTATATCCTCTGCCTACAGTACAGATGTAGTTGCTGGTGTCTTCTTTATTAAATATTGAGTGGCTTTGGTATTAAGTGCTTCATCTTGATTAGCTTCTTCTCCTTCCCTTACTTCCAGCTTTTCCTAGCTCAGAATAATTACTGAAACATAATTTGGTCTGGCAGTTTGTTGTTAAGAATTCAAAGCCTAGAATTCTAATTAAGAATTAAGAATTCATAATTGTTAGGTCTGTCTACTGCCCATGTGGCTTATTACTGTAATATAATACTGACCACACGATTGGGCTAAGATTAAAAACCTGTACATGGCCTGACGCCAGAGCCCCATTGTGGAACCTACAGCCTAGGGACTTCCATACTTAAGATCATGCACCAAAATTCTTCTGCTTAACTTAGCTCTTTAAAGTATCTGCAGTTACCCCATGCCACTTAGGACCTACCTCAGGCTGTAATAAAGACCTTAGAGTGGCTTAATAATGATTTAGGATTTTTTGGTTTTGACTCATGGAAAGCTGGTTGCTGGCATGGGTTTAGAAGCTCAAGAGTACGAGGACTGAGTCTTTGTGATCCCTTTGGACTTTTTCCTCCTGGTCCCAAACATTAAGAGGGAAAACGGAGGCATGGAGAAAAGGATGGTGTCTATTTTAAGAAATATGGCTTTATCAGAAATCTTTAGTAAGCTCCTGCTTGCATCATTTAGACCAAAACGGTGTGACATGACCACCACTAACACCAAAGGAAGCTGGGAAATGTATTTTAGCACATTGCCACCCTGAACAAAATAGAGCTTCTGCTAGTAGGAAGACAGGAGAATGGATATTTTCCTAGCAGCCTCTGCCATACTTTCACATCAGATGGTAAGCGCCATGTGAGGATGATTCCTCATGGTAGATGCAATGGAGGAGAGAGATGGCTTTTCTCACCTAGTTGGTTCACATGGTGGGTATACCATGAGTCTCACCAGTGTGTTGCCACCATGGTGATTATAATGCCTACCTGGTGAAGTTGTTGTGGGAATTAAATGAAGTAATGTGTAAAACATCTGGCCAGCACCTGGCACATAGTGAATACCCACTGTGTTTGATGTTGTTATTAGTAGCTCAGTAAATAATACTTGGTAAATAATAAAATGTGATATTAGATAGTCACATTAAATGTATACAATATAATTCTATATATTTTAAGGTATGCAACATGATGTTATGGGATATTCTCCAAATCACAGAATAGAGGAACCCAAAATTCTGTGTAATTGCTAAAGGAAATTTATCCTGTATTTCTACACCAAAGCAGTCTTTAAAAACAAACTCTCTATATATGTGTGAAAATATAGCATTAGATCTCTCTTACTCTTTTATGGCTTGGGAACAATCTCAGAGAGCAAACAATGGAGACTGGCTTTCTGAATTAGTTAGGTTTTATGTAAAGCAAATGTCTACTTCCCAAGCCACAACTATTAGTATACATTACTATAAGCAGAAGGCAGTCTAGAAAAACAGCCTATTCGTGTTTCCAACCCAGCTCCCTACTTCACATGGGTACACTGCTAGCTCAGCCCTTGAAGGTTTTTGAGTTTTTGATATTTGCCTTAAGAATGCGAAAAAAGCTCTCTCCTCAGGCAGCAGCAACGCGGAGGAAGCCGGAGTGAACCGAGAGCTTAGCGACCAACATGAGCCTCCTCAACAAGCCCAAGAGTGAGATGATCCCAGAGGAGCTGCAGAAGCGAGAGGAAGAGGAATTTAACACGGGTCCACTCTCTGTGCTCACTCAGTCCGTCAAGAACAATACCCAAGTGCTCATCAACTGCCGCAA
>CAUYLG010023051.1:0-60549 GCA_963573385.1 Cacajao melanocephalus
GGGCACCTGTATTGGTCAGAGAGAGAGACTGGACCCGGACTTGCTGAGCTGCCATTGGTCAGGCTCTCGGCGGGATTTTTGAATTTTGGGCTGACAGTATGATTTAGTGGGGCTAGGGGGGGAATGCAGGAGGGGGTGTGGGGAACCTGCATGGAGAAGGCCGGCGCCAGTAGGACGTCCGGCCTCCTGATAAGTGTTATCAGGTGCGGAGGGGGTGAGTATTGTCCATCCGGCTCCTGGCCTTACACCTATACATGAATGTTCATAGTAGCATTATTCAAAATAAAAAACTAGAAAAATACCATGTGTCCCTCAATGAATGGATAAACCACATTTGAGCGTCCGTAATATGGAATGATACTCAGCAGTGAAAAGGAATGAACTATTAGTGCATGCAACAACTTGGACAAATCTGAAATGTATCACGTTAAGGGAAAGAAACTCACAAGGTTACATACTATGTGATGCCAGTTATACAACATGTGGAGGAAGGCAAAACTGTAGTGATGGAGAGCAGATGAGTGGCCACTGGGAATTAGGGATAAGGAGATGATCGGACTGCAAAGGGATTGCATGAGGGAATGGGGGTATGAGGGTGGAATTGGCCTTTATCCTGTAAGTGGTGTCAGTTCCAAGAATCTATGCATGTTTTAAACTCATAGAACTAGTCGGGGGGCAGTGACTCACACCTGTAATCCCAGCACTTTGGGAGGCTGAGGCGGGTGGATCACTTGAGGTCAGGAGTTTGAGACCAGGCTGGCCAACATGGTGAAACCCCATCTTTACAAAAAATACAAACAAAATTAGCCGAGCATGGTGGTGCATGCCTGTAATCCCAGCTACATGGGAGACTGAGGCACAAGAATCACTTGAACCCAGGAGGCAGAGGTTTTTTGCAGTGAGCCAAGATCGCACCACTGCACTCCAGCCTGGGCAACAGAGCAAAACTCCATCTCAAAAACAAACAAACACACAAAAACAACAAAAAACTCATAGAACTGGACACTCCCAAAAGAAGAAGATTTTTATTGTTCTTAACTTTTGAAAACTCTGACCAGAATCTGAACAAAGGGGAGGCAAGTGGCCCCAAGACATTTGGCCTCTGTGTGTCTGGTCTTGAATCACCTTTCAAAGTAGTAGTTTGGATCTGGTTAGGAAGAGCACTCAAGGCTCTCAAGTCTCATCTCACTGAGAAAGTAGGGTTCGTTTGCTGCCCTGAACCAAAATGGCACATGGTAAGTGTTTTCACATGGGCGCTGCTTCTGCGACTTTAATGGGTTTCAGGGAAATGCCGTGGGTGGGTGGGGTGAGGACATGCAGGCACTTCCTCCCACTGAGGACTGCAGGCCACATAGCCCAAATGAAGGCAGTGGGACAACGAGACCCCACTGGGACCACACAGATGCACAAGCTGCTTCAAATCTTTCAGGGCCCTTACATTCCCGGCAACTAAAAGGAAACAGAGAGGCCGCCTGGGGTGCTGGAAACCGCCGGCCTGGAGACAGCCGAAGGTTCGGTGAGGCTGTGGGAGGTCACTCTTTGGTGGGTCATTCTCCCCTGCTCGTGAAATAGGGATGTAGGAGGGAGCAGAATAGACCACGGGTTCTCAAGCTGGGCTCTGGAGAGTTCTAAGGGTGTCAGAGGCCCTTCCACAGCAGGGGTGGCGAGGGGGGCACAGCAGGTCAGGCCTTGGCGCCTGCATTCCTTCCAGCCAGAGCTGTTCCACTCCGATTCTTCTCTAGCCTGGCCTCTTGCGTGTTGCCTTCTATTTACAGAGCAGCTTCTGCTGCTTTAAAATAAGATTTAATCACCAGGGAACCGGGCGATCTGTGAGGCCACTTTGGAGCCCTGGGTTTCCCTGAGTCAGCAGGAAGCACACTGGTGCTCCCCAAGTGGCGGACTGGGACCCCAGCTGTCGGGGAGGGAGACGCTCGGGCCTATCACATTAGATTCATGAAGCCTGCACTCTGGGAAATTGCTTTTGACATGCTTAGGGGTAAATTGTTTCTCAAAAGAAGCTCCACATAATTTAAATGATGACATTTTAAAATCATGTGGAGAGAAGGGTGACCTTTAAAAAATGTTTCCATCTCAATTTGCAAACCTGTTTGGACAGACGAGTCAAAGGCAATTTTCTTCATGGAATTACCAGCAAACAGAACCTTGTATAAAACTTTTGTGTATCAGACATGCCTCTCCCTCTTTCTTGACCACCCACCCATCCCAGCTTTCCTAAGATAAAGAGAGAGACTGAGCTCAGACTCTTTTTTTCATCCTCTGGGGACCTTGGCCAAGGGGAAGAGGAGAAAGCCGAGGCCAGGCTTGCGGGACTGAGCCGGCCGCAGGGCTCGGCATACATGGTTTCTCAGTTGGCCGTCCCCAAGGGCCAGGTCAGTGGGTAGGGGCTCAGGTTGAAAATCAAAGCCTTACCCAGACAGATGAGGATTTGGGGCAGGGAAACTGAGGCACAAGCTGATGGACCCTCTGCCCAGTCATGCTCAGGCTATGAGCACACAGTCTCTTCCACAAAACCCCAGTCCTCCTGTAATTGATGACTCGGGGCTCCTCTCAGACTTTCCACAGGCTTCCTTCCTCGCTGGCATCAGGTTGGGGCTGGCGGGCTTCTGAGATCTGGGCAAATGGTGCAGAATGCTGAGCCCAAAGACCAGCAAACAAGGTTTGTGGTACAGCCGAATACTCATTCTGCCCACCCCACGCCGTCAGTTAGGGGTTCCTTGATTATTTTGTTTGTTTCCAAAGCATGTTTGTGTCTGTCTTTCTCCAAACATCAGGGTGAAACAGGAGGTTCCATATCGCTGAATTTAGAACCATTAAGGCAGCCCTTTGAAACTCCAGCCCCGCACCCCCCATGTCTGTCTGTATGATTTGGGGTTAGGGGCAGCTTCCTGAGCAAGACCTTGTGCCCCTGTACCCAGAGGGCCTTGAATTTGATTTCTGGCTCTGTAGTGGCCATCTTAAAATTATTAAGAGTTTGTGAACTGGATCCCACATTTTCATTTTGCATTGGACTCCACAAATTATGCAACCTGTCCCATCTGGAGTTTTCGATTTGAATTATTATTTTATTAGTATTTTTAGGCTATATATCTTAACTCTTCAAAATGCATGTGTATATTTAGTTTTATAAGTGAGATTTGTAGCAATCATTGAACTTCTTGCAGGGCTTTGCCACCAGGCTGTGAGTGTGGTCTGTCAGCCAACAAACAACTTTTTAAAGAACGCTTGCATGTTGTGGGAAAGGGAAAAAAGACATAAAGGGATTTGTAATTGACATGCCTGCAAAGCCGTTCTCACTGAGTAAATGTCTTACTGGGTCCCAAGCCCCATGCTGACCACAGGATACAGAGAGAAACACAGCACAGCCCCTGCCCTCAAGGATGGCTTGTCTGGTTGAAATCTTTTTCATAACTTTTTAAACCTCAAGCCACCCAAAGGAATATGCAACCCAGAATCGAGTACACATACAGATAACATGCACATAGAAAGATGAAACATTTGGCTGGGCATGGTGGCTTACGCCTGTAATCCCTACACTTTGGGAGGCCGGGGCGGGTGAATCACCTGAGGGCAGGAGTTTGAGACCAGCCTGGCCAACATGGTGAAGCCCTGTCTCTACTAAAAATACAAAAAATTAGCCAGGCATGCTGGCAGGCACCTGTAATCCTAGCTACTCAGGAAGCTGAGGCAAGAGAATCTCTTGAACTGGGAGCGGAGGTTGCGGTGAACCGAGATTGCGCCGTTGCACTCCAGCCTGGGCAACAAGAGCAAAACTCCATCTCAGAAAAAAAAAAAATGATGACAGCTACCTCATGGACTAATGTGCTTACTATATACACTGCATTCTCTTTTCTATTCTGTTGTATTTCATTTTTAAAAATACTGGTTATAGCACAGTTGATTTCACAACCCATTAGTGTGAGTTTTAAAAGCACTGCTCTAAGGAGAGAGATGGATGTATAAGCAAACACTGATGTTTTGCTAAGCGTTATTGTCGTGGTGGTGCAGACTTCCAGAGGAAGCGGCATTTGCCCAGTGTTGAAGGATGAGATGGAGCTTGCGGTGGAGAAGCTGGCAGTGGTCATGAGGTGAATTCCAGAGAGGGGGCCATGAGCTTGGAGAGAGTTCCATGGGGCTTGGGTCCCGGGGAGATGGTCCCGGAAAGGCAGATCTGCAGGTGGCGGAGCACATTGGGTGCCCAGCAAGATGCTGTGCACTCTCCTGTGTGAGCTATGGGAAGTGTTTTCTTTTTTTAACAGCTTTTTTGAAATAGACCAGAAAATTCACCCATTGTAAGTGTACAGGGCTGTGATTTTTAGTAAGTGTATGGAGTTGTACAACTACCATCCAGTTTTAGAATGTCTCCATCTCCCCGAAAAGCTCCCTTGTGCTCATTTCCGTCAATCCCCCTTCCTTCCCCCAGCACCAGGCAACCACTGATCTGTTTTCCGTCTCTGCAGATTTGTCGTTTCTAGAAACTGTGTGCACGTGGACGCCTACAGTCCAGTCTTTTGTGTCTGGCTTCTCTCAGCGTTGCGTTTCTGGGGCTCATCCGTGTTGTAGCATGGGGTGGTGTTCCTTCAATTGGCTACACTACAGTTGATCCATTTGCCAGATGATGGACACTTGGATTGTTTCCAGTTTGGGGTTATTTTGAGGAAGCCTTCTACGAGCATTTGCATATGAGTTTTGTATGGACATATGTTTTCATTTCTCCTGGGGAGATCCTAGGAGTGGAGTTGCTACATTGTGTGGTAAACGTGTGTTTAACTCTTTAAGAAACTGCCAAACTGACTTCTGAAGCAGCTGCACCGTTGCCTGTCCCCCCAGCAGCTTATCTCATGTCTTCACATCTGCTGGAGGATTTGAGCAGAGGAGAGATGTGATGAGATTTGCTCTTCAGAAGATTCCTCCAGCTGCCAGGTGAGGGTCACTGAGAGGGAAGGGAAGAGGCAGGAGGGAGAAGTCTGGGTCCCAGGCTAAAGCTCTGGCCCTGGGTGGACAGAGACAAGGGTTTGGAGTCCAGGGATGTCTTCAATGAGGTCTGGCGTGGAGGGAGCAGGAGCCATAGAGACTTTGGCAACTGGCTCAGCCTCAATCAGCAAATGGCCGAAAGAGATAAGACAGAGGTGACTTGGGAGCAAGACTTACATCTAGACTGCGGTGATGGTGCCGGGGCCTCTGGCCCTCGCCTGTCCTGTCCTAGGCCCCATCATGCACGGCTGGATCAGTAGTCACATCCCTTAGGAAGGTACCTGCATCCTTTAAGGGGAGTGGTTCCCAGCCCTGTCTGCTCTGTTGAATCACCTGGAAAACTTTAAATTCGGCTGGCTGGGTCCTGATGTAATCGATCTGAGCGCAGCCTGGGCATGGAGAGGTTAAAGCTCCCAGGTGACTGGAATGCGTAGGGTGCTGAGTGAAGCTCTCAGGCTCAGGTGCACACTGGGAACGCCGGGGGAGTTTTACAAACTACTGAAGTGCTGAGTCTCACCTAGAGCTTTTGGTGCAGTTGGGAAATGGAGAGGCCTGTGCAGTAGGAACTGTAAAATTTCCCCAGGTGATTATGATGGGCATCACATTTGGGGGCCACCGCTGGAAAGCAACTTGTTTGGACCTAAGAGTTAGTTCGGAGCAGATGCTTCTAATGCTAGCATTTCCTAAAAGAGTGTTCCTGATTCTCTCGCTCTTTCAGAAGTAGACCCAGAAATCTCTTTTTTTCCTTTCCAATGTACAGATTATTTTTTGAAGCATTTTACAGTACATGTTGTCAAAAAATAAAACCAGATTTCACTGCACATGTTCTATAAACCCATCTGGTTTACATAAAATATTTACAAATACAGATACAGAGGAATTTCAAGATATTTATGGGTAAGGAAGCGGCATATTGTTGTGTGTTGCCTGCTATGTGGTCTCCATAGCATATGGTACATAAATGTGGGTCAGATACAGGGGTGAACCACATTCCTACAGGTAAAGTGGTTTATTTCATCAGGACTCCAGATCTGGCTGGAAAGCTCACTTATGTTTACCTTCCTTGCCCAGATATTTTCAGACAGTACATTAAATAAACAACATGAAGGCTTCTACCTACCTTTTCCCCCCTCCAGGTGTTTGGCATTTGTGTATTCCTGCCCGTGAAACCCAAATATCTTTTAACTCTTAAAGCAGTAACTTGAGGAGGGGCCAGAGCTGTGCTCTCAGGTTAATTTTGTAAAGTAAAGCTGGACTGTGTTGCCGAGTGCCCTGGCATCTTAAGTTCTCTAGGTACTGTCTGTGTTCTTCACACTTAATCCCTTAATTCTCTTGGACCACAGCAGAGGGTCTGAGGTTGGGGACAGGTGTCACAGAGGAGCTGTGACCCTGCACGTCTTTGGCCCCAGGTCCTCCTCCAGGGAATTAAGGTGCATTAGCTGAGATTTTTTTGAGGCCTAAGCAGGAGCCCTGCCTAAACTTCAAGTTTGTGGCCTCACTGTGGCCGTCAGGGGCCTCTGAGCCCAGGCTAGGCACTTAGACCAGGCGTGAGCCGCTCAGCTCAGCTGAGGCTGACCCCGTATCCCACCTCCCCCCAGGCCCCTTGCTGGTTAGGGCCCTGGGTCCAGTCCCCCGAGCACCCTCTGGGACTGGGTTGGCTTCTTGACTCCCACTTCTTGGCTGATGAACATTGGGAAGGAGCTGGCCCAGGGGCTGATGGAGACACAGGGCTGGCCACAGAGGGGCCGGGTGAGCAGCAAGGGAGTAGGGGAGTATGGGACCATGGCTGTGGGATCCAGGTGGGACAGTGGGTTCCCTCGGGGCCGGAGCACTGAGAACTCAGTGGGACCAGGGCCATATGCTCAGAGGCTGGACTGACCCCTGGGCAGGTCACATGCCATGATGGACAGATAGCAGCTGGGGCCAGCTCATATGGCCCCCTGCCCTCCTCCCCACCACGCATCCACCTATCCACTGGGAACTGTGGCGTGTGAGGCTCATGCTGGGCCTAGGGATGCCATAGAAGTGGACCAGATCCCGGTGACCTCCTGCTCCCTGGGCTCAGCTTAGTTCTGCCCCTGCAACCTCTGCTGGCACTGTGTTTCATCCCAGGTAGGTCCTAAAGAGCCAGAGGTTGAGGAAATTACTGGGGAAGTCTCTGGGGAAATGACTTTGGGGTCACAGCGAAATTTCTGTGACAGCTAATAAAGTAAGCTTTCTGTTTCTGGAACCAGATCCTGGAGCCCAGGACCCCTGCGGGCTGTGTATTGTATGTTTTTCTGCTCTTTTAATCATCAGATGAGGTGAAGGAGGGCAACAGGAGTGTGGCTCACTGCCAGCTGAATGACCTCCTGGCCAGGACTTACTCCCACCAGGAATTAGATGAAAGAGCAAGATTATACTCCACTGAGGTGGAGGGCAGGGTACTGAGAATATATGACTTGGAGATCGACAGTCCCAGGTTCAAGTTCCTGGTCTACACAGCCTTGTCATCTTAGGGAGGGGGTCACCAGGAAACACGGACATAGAGAGATGAGGCTCTGAATGCGTTCTGTCAACTGTGCAGGCCAGGTCCACCCGGCTCCACCCTCTACCACTGTGCAGCTTTAACTGAGAGGTGCAACCTCCCTGAGCCTCCATTTCTTCTTTTGCAAAATGAGGGTAACACCTCTGAGACTTTTTACCAGGATTAGATGGACTGAAGCCTGCCAGGGGCTTGGCACTGTGTCTTCACATGGTAAGTACCCAATAAATGTTAGCTGTGAGCTCTGTGGCCTGGGCAAGTAACGGGGAATGAGCAGAGTTCATCTTTGAGTTCCCACCCTCTTCGCTCGGTAAGGAGGGCTTAGCTGGTCACCGTTGCTGCACAGGGATGCCACAGGGAAGCAGCGCCTCACCCAGCATTCTGGTGCTCTTGTTCTGAGTCACCCCTGAGGCATCCTTGACAGTGGCGCATTAGGGAAAAGCACGCGGTGTTTCCAGGTGGTTTGGACTGTAGTTGGTGTTCTGTGCCTTCTCCCTTTGAAACTCACCCCGCCCCATCCTCTGCACCTGCTCCTCCTGCCCACCCCTCCCAGCCACCCTGACCCCACCTCCCAATGCAGCCTTGCAGAGTCCTGAGGTTCTTGCCCTCTCCCCACACCCACCACAACCCCTGACTTAGACGCCAGCCACCTGGGATGGGGGCAGCCTTCTCTCTGGTCTTCCTGTGGCTGTCTCTTTCTTCCCACACTGCCAACAGCACTAAACACCAGATACCTGGGTTTGGGACTCAGCATCCCCTCCTAGGATTGCTTTCAGGGCTCTGGGCTACCTCACCCCCAACTCATCCAGGAGGGTCCTTGCTACTCCCCCATTTCACTCACGCCAACTTCCCCCTCCCCTCCCACTGGTGACGCCAGGCGCTTTCTTTGTGCCTCAGTTAAAATGTCAGCAGCTCCGTGAAGTCGGCCTCCAGTGCCAAGGCGGAATTCAGCATGCTTGCTGTGCATGCCCACGATGCCCAGCACATTGTGGCACTGTTTGTAATGACTGCTGTGTGGCTGCCTCCCTCTTGTTCCATAAACTCATCCCAGGCAAGAGTCAAACAGTCCTAAAATGATGGCAGTCAGCATTTTCTATGCTAACTATGTGGCAAGCATCACGTTAGACGATTCTGTGGGTGATCTGACTCAGTCCTCCGTGGCAGGTCCAGGAAGTTGAGGGGGTTGGGGGTCCCCTCTCCAAAACATACTATCTAAGGTAAACGGCCCTGCACACACGCAACGCTGGCTTCAAAAGCAGCTTCCCCTCTCCCCACCCTGAAACCAGATCACCTCCCTCCCCTGTGCTTTTCCTAATCAGAAATTCTGCAGTTGCCTGGGAAGCCCACGAGATGCATCCTGTAGTTATCTAGTTTTACAGGTGAAGAAACTGAGTCTGAGAGAGCTCAGTAACTTGCCTGAAGTCAGGTGGCAGAGCTGGGATGGAACCCCACCATAGTGGCTGCCGTGAGCCGTGTGCGGTCTGCACCCCAGGGCCAGGCTGCCTTTCTGTGCCCAGCTCAGGGCTCCGCACCCAACTCAGGTTTGCCAAGTGGAGGGTTGAAGCTGGGACTCCTGAATCACCCCACTTACAGTGGAAGATCACTTGGGGCTCCAGTGGAGACACCCTGGTTCCTGGGTTCCATGTTTGCAAATGTCAGAGCCAACCTAGGCCAGGAGGTCCCGTTCAGCTGGGAGTGAGCCACACTCCCGTTCCCTTCCTGCACCTCATCCGGAGATTAAAAGAGGAGAAAAAAATACAATACACAGCCCACAGGGGTCCCGGACTCCGAGATCTGGTTCCAGAAACAGAAAGGTTACTTTATTAGCTGTCACAGAAATTTCACTGTGACCCCAAAGTAATTTCCCCAGAGAGAGGCAAATCTCTAGGAGCCAGGAATAGATGAAAAGATTATTGCTCACCCTGCTGGGCACACAGCGCCTGCATCCGGTGCTGGCTGGAAATTTAGCGAGCGATTCTGAATGGGTGCCGACCCCCTCCCTTGCAGCAGAGGCCCCTGGGAAACACAGGCTTGGCCAGCAGCAGGGTTGGGGCTGGGTCGCCCTGCAAGGATCCTGAGACCTAGGGTTCAGAAGCAGATGCCTGCCTTCCTGCAGCGGGTAGAGGCTTTGAAACCAGCCCTGAGCTGGAATCCCACCTCCATGAAGCTCCAGCTCCGGGGCCCTAAGAAAATGATACCCCACAGCCCTCCACCACCCCAGGCCTCAGTTTCCTCGGCAGTGAAATGGAGATGTTGGGGAGGCACCGGCCTCCAGAGGGGCACAGGTAGAGTCAGATTGTTCCCTCCCTCAGCAGCACCAGGGCCAGAGTCTCCCCCGCCCTCCAGATTGCTCACCTGAGGTGCAAGGACAGGCCCCCAGCTGGGGTCCCAGGGAGAGCTCCAGTGGAAGGCCCCAGGGAATTGCCGCCAGAGGGGACACTTTCTCCAGGCTGGGACTCAGCTGCTCCTCCTCTCCTTTGACCTTCACCCAACCTCACCATTTTACAGATGAGGAATGAGGTTCAGACATCTGAGAGGCCCTGTCTGTTACACAGCCACCCTATGTCCAAGTCCTGGTCCAGGCATTTTGCCTGAGGCCACCATGCTGCAGTGGCGCTGTCCTGCTGGGACCACATGTGGTCACTGCATCTGTCCTGGAGAAGAGAGCCTCAGGGCCAGTGAGTACGTGACCAGGTGGTACCCAAGGAGGCTGCAGAGCCCAGCAAGAAAGCCCAGTCTGCTGCCGACCCAAAGTGTGACCTGGGACATCAGTATGTGACCTGGGCATCCCACTTCACTTCTCTAAGCCTTGATTTCCCTATGTAAGAATGGAGAAGATGACAGTCCCTGCTTCCTGAGGCATTGGGAGGGTGTGCAGGTGTGCACGCTGCCATAACAGTACCAGTTGTGGTGGCATCAACAACAGACATTTATTTTTTCAGTCCTGGAGGCTGGAGCTCCGAGATCAAGGTGCGGGCAGGCCTGGTTTCTCCTGAGGCCTCTCTCCTTGGCTTGCAGGTGGCCGCCTGTCCCTGTGTCCTCACATGTCCTCATGTGGCCACCCCTCTCTGTGTGTCTGTGTCCTCATCTCCTCTTCTTGTAAGGACACTGGTCGTGCTGGATTTTTAGCTTAATCAACGATCTCATTTTTAACTTGATCAACTCTTGAAAGGTTTCATCTCCAAAAACAGTAATCTCCTAAGGCTCTGGGGGTTAAGACTTCAACTATGAATTTGAGGGGGCATAATTCAGCCATAACAGAGGGTTAAATGAAGGAGAGTGTGATAAAAATAAGTATTTGATCTTTACTCCTGGTTCTGACACAGAACTCCTAACATCCTTGGAATATCCAGAGTGGTAAGAGTGTCTTTGTATGCTAATGACATGACTGGTGGCTCAGGGCCCCTGGGGAGCTGCAGGAAGGGCTGGTTAAGAAAGACTAGGGCAGAGTCAGAAGGCTGGAACTTTCAGCCCACCCTCCACTTCTGGGGCGGGGAGAAGGGCTGAAGGTTGAGTTTAATCACCAATGGCCAATGATGTGATCAACTGTGCCTGTGTAGTGAAGCCTCCATAAAAAACCCTCAGCAAGGCCGGACTTGGTGGTTCGTGCCTGTAATCCCAGCACTTTGGGAGGCAAGGCGGGTGGATCACAAGGTCGGGAGATCGAGACCATCATGGCCATGGTGAAACTCCATCTCTACTAAAATACAAAAAATTAACTGGGTGTGGTGGCGGGTGCCTGTAATCTCAGCTCCTCAGGAGACTGAGGCAGGGGAATCGCTTGAACCCAGGGTTGCAGTGAGCTGAGATCGTGCCACCGCACTCCATCCTGGCAACAGAGCAGGACACTGTCTCAAAAAAAAAAAAAAAAAAACCCTAAGCAATGAGGTTCTGAGAGCTTCCATGTGTTAGGAGGGTGGCGACTCCACCCCAACTCCATGGGGACAGAAGCTTCTGCCTTGGGACCCCTCTAGACCCTGCCCTGTGGACCCCCTCATCTGCCTGTTCATTTGTATTCTTTCTAATCAACTGGCAAATATAAGTAGGATGTGTTCCTGAGTTCTGTGAAACACTCTAGCAAATCACCGAGCCTGAGGAGGCAGTTGTGGGAGCCCCTGATTTATTGGCAGTTGGTCGGAAGTGCAGGTGGCTCAGGGCTAATAGCTGGGGTCTGCGGTGCGAGCAGTCTTGGGGGACCGGGCCTTACACCTACGGAGTCTGCACCAACTTCCAGTAGTGTCAGGATTGAGCTGAGCTGTGGGACTTGTGGTTGGTGTTGAAAAAGGAGATGCATCTGGTGTCAGGAGGAAAATAAAACAATCGGAGTGAGAAACCCAGTGAACACTAGCTGTGAAAGTCTCGGCAGTCCAGGGCTACCAGTGATAACGGGTGCGGTAGCTGGAGTTGGTTGGTGGGTGAAGGGAGCTCTGAGGAGTCCTAGTGACCACTGCAAGCAGGGTAAGGACCAAACAGGTCAGCAGAACAGCTGAAAGGGAGCCTGTGCCCGGGACCTCGGGGCAGAACAACCGATGGCAATGGGGCACTTAGCCTAGGCAGGCACTCAGCGTGGCTGTCCCAGGCTGGGCCCTTGCTGGCCCCAGGACGTTGGCTCGGGGGTTCTTTGCCTTCTACTCCCTTTGGCTTCAGCCCAGCATCCTCTCCCTCCTTGGTGGCTTGAGTCTCTTCAGTCGGAGGATGACTGAGGCCTCCTTAAGTGCAGATCTGCAAGCTCAGCTCTAGGTGTTTCCTGCCTGCTTGTTCTCTGCCTCTTTCCCGCTCTGCTCCACGTGGCAGGCCCTGAGCCCTGTGGTTCCTGGGTCTTCTGACTTCCTGCTGGGATTGCAGGAGGCAGGTGAGAGGGTGGGACAAAGAGAAACAGGCATTCCTGCCACATTGCCTGCCAGGGTCCCCACAACCTCCTGCCACTTATCACTCCAGCTGAGGGGTGGTAGTCACTTCCTGCTGTTGCAAACCTGTGGGTCATTTAAAATGTCCTCTGTTTGGCTTTTCAATCCCTCCAACACCTGTGTAACGAGCCTCCTGCATTAAATTCCCTCAGTTGTAATTCCTTGGAGTGCTTTCTCTTTTCTTAGTTGGACCTCGTCCACATGAATAAATGTGAGGACTTTTTCCTGAAGCCTTTGAAATAAAAGGAAAGGGTTCTGAAAGTTGCCTTGAAGAATGCTGCAATGATTCATTGCAGCCAGAGTCCTAAAATACTCAAGGGCCATACCAGTTTTTATTCTAAGACCTTAAAAGCAGGTTGCAAAGGCCCCTTCTTTTTCAGCAGGACTTTTAACTTCTTAGATTTCTCATCAGAACTGGTAAATCATTCTCATGGATTTCTGTTCTTTGCCTATAGAAAGTCTGACTCAGAGATTTTTCCCCATCTCATGTTTAGTCTACCTAGCCAAAGTAACCGCAGACAACTTTGGTAGGACTCTTCTCCAAGTGAGATATTTCATGGCTGACAATGTGTGACAATTCAAGGAGGTGGCTGTATCAGTTTTCTTGTGGATGCTGTAACAAATTATCATAAACTTGGTGGCTTAACACACATCTATTCTGTTAATGTTCCTAAGGCCAGAAGTTTGAAAATGTGTCTTTTCTAAGACTGAAATCAAGAGGGTGGCAGGATAGGTTCCTTCTGATGGCTCCAGGGGAGAATCCATTCTTTGCCTCTTCAGTCCTGGCAGCTGCCAGTGTTCCTTGGCTTGTGGCTGCATCACTCCAGTGTCTGCTCCATGATCACATCACCTACTTCTGTATCTGATCTTCCACTTTGACATTCGTGATTATATTTGGGACCAAACCAGATAATCTAGAATAATCTCCCCATCTTAATATTCATAACTTAATCGCATCTGCAGTTTCTGTTCCCATAGAAGGTACAGGTTCTGGGGATTAGGGAAGGGATATCTTGTGGGGGGGCACTATTCTGCCAACCATAGTCAACCATAGTGTCTCTGGGAGCATCACCATGGAAGCTGTGTCCCAGAACAGTCTCTGTGTGAATAGATTTCTGCCCCCAGAATGAGCTTTCCAAAGTCAGCTCTGACCAGGACACACCTTGCATGTGACAGAAGCGCAGTTCCTGAGTTTTGCAGACCCAAGTCCAGCTCCCCGACGGCAGCCTGGGCCTTCCTGGGACCCTTCTCAGGCCTCCTTTGCTGTCATTCAGCATCCTCAGCCCAACTTGCCATTCCATAAGCTAGCTGTGCTCCCTCTGTGTCTTTGCTCACACTGCACCTGCTGCCTGGAGCTCTGGTCTCCCTCCTCTGCCTGGAGAACTCTGCTCCTTCTCTCCAGCCTGTCTCCATCATCCTTCCTCCACCATCTCCCTGCTCTGTGTTGCTGCAGCACGCCGCTCATGTCTTCACGTCTATGTGAACCCACCCAGGGCATCACGTGAGGGCTGTGGGATGCTGCCTGACTCCCAGGTAGGGACTCACTCACCTCTGTACCCACCATACGTAGCAACCACAGGACACCACCTGCATGGCTGAGAGAGAATATTACACACCCAGATCCCAGAGCCTGATGAGACAGCCTTTAGAATATGTGACTAGTGTTGAATCAAGCAAACAAATTATTTTGTTCTCATTTTATCAGAATGCCCTCTTTCCCACGTTGCCATTGAAAGAAACCATTCGACTTTGTTAGTTTCCTTTTTCAATCTCCTACCTGGACATCAGGCAGGAGCCCAGTGTTCCCTGCACACTCACACTCATGTGCGCTCATCACAGATGCACACACATGGATCTTTCCCACGGAGGTGAGAGCCAGGGCACTGGCAGCCCCTAGGAAGAGAGAAGCTCTCCTCTTACGAACGCTGAACTACTCTTCTTTCCTTGTCTTCCCACGTCCATTTTGTCCTTTCTGGGGGATTGTGAGCCCCAGGATGGAATTGTGCAACTAATACCATTTCTGTCCTTAGGAAATTAGAACCCGCTTCTGGAATTCTTGGCAGCGAGTGGCAGAATTCCAGTGGGCAGAGGCCCAGGAACCCAGAGCCCCGGTGAAGTCACCTGTGTGTTTTTGTTAACTGCTTGCATGGAAGAAATTCCTCATGGGGTGTGATCATTCTCAGGAGACAGGAAATGAGCGTTCAATCAAGATAATGCAGTACATTCTGGATTAAGTGCCTACATTCAGGCTTAAGGTCTCAAAGTGACAGTTCACCCAGAAGTACCTGGTGCTCTTAAAGTTCAGTATGACAGGCTGAAGCACATGGATCTTTCCGGGTGCACCTCAGGGGACAAAGTACCTGGCTGACCTCCCTGGCTGGGCTGACCTCCCTGGCTGAACATACCTCCTGGGGACAGGGTATGAAAGCTGACTCCAGAGCCTGCCTGGACAAGGAGCATGAAAGAGCAACCCTGCAGAGGGAACGGCACAGTCAGGAGGGACAGAGCTGTACCAGAGTTCTAGCGATGCCTGAGGAGTGGTGAAGAGGGCAGGGTGGGGTTAGAGCCAGGCCATAGGTCTGTAAAAGGATGTAGGGCCACACATTACAATTAATGACCCTCTGAGCAGAGGCTCAGACACTTGGATAGTACCCAGTAGGCCATGGGGAGCCACAGAAGGTGGTGCAGGGAGGGAGGGACACAGTCAGGCCCAGGTGCTCAGAAGATCCCTCTGGCATCGATGTGGAAAATGAGCAGAGGGGAGGTAGTGGGGAGTATGCAGTGTCCAGGCAAGAGCCCATGCAGCCTCACCCGGAAGACCATGGAGTGGCGCTAAGTGAATCTACATTTTACACAGGAAAAGAAGAGAGTGGGCCACACATGACTCACACCTGTAATCCCAGCACTTTGGGAGGCCAAGGTGGGCAGATCATCTGAAGTCCAGAGCTCGAGACCAGCCTGGCCAACATGGAGAAACCCCATTTCTATTAAAAATACAAAAAATTAGTCAGGCATGATGGCTTGTGCCTGTAATCCCAGCTACTTGGGAGGCCAAGACAGGAGAATCACTTGAACCTGGGAGGCTGAGGTTGCAGTGAGCTGAGATCGCACCATTACTCTCCGGCTTGGGCAACAAGAGCAAACCTCCATTTCATAAAAAGGAAAAGAAGGGAGTGGGGAGCCACAGTTATGCATTTGTCTCCCACTCAGTAAATCTACATTTTACGTAAGCTAAAGTAAGCATGTGAAACTGCAGCTATCTGTTTGGGGAAAAACAGAAGGCAGTTTTTGCATGACTCAGTTTCTGAGCTTAACTTTCCCTTTGGCATAGTGAGTTTGAGGTCCTGATAGTCTATTTTTCTTTCACACCATGAGGCTCAGGCAAAGGAAGCTGGGCAACTTTCTCTAGAGGAAGGCAGAGGTGGGGCCCTTTGCGCATGGGTGTAGGGGGAGGCCGGCGGTGTGGTGCAAGGCACTGGGCTTGAGGCAGACAGGCCTGGTGGCGTCCCAGCTCTGCTCTGTGACCTTGGATGAGTCCTGGCCTTTCCCAAGGCTCCTGTCCACTCCTCTGTAGGGTGTGGTGATACCCACCTCCTCAGGCTGTGAGAAGCATTAAAGCCACTGAAGTGCCCTGGTGCTCAGCACGGGGCCCAACATACCTAAGTATCTGCCTGGCCCTTCCTGCATGTGGTTTCAGAACAAAGTCGCATGCCCTGGCCAGTCACGAGCAGAAGAGAAGGTATACCCACGCCCCCGATGCTGGGCCTGGGCAGCACTGGGGTGTGATGGGGTCACGGGACACTCATGGAGGGCCTCCCTGTCTGCATGCAGGAAGGGAGCTGGCTTGGAAACAGCAGGGGGGCAGAGGCAGCCCCACCCTCACCCCAACAAACCCTCACCCCCACAAAGCCTCACCCCCACAAGGGCACCACTCTGGGGCCAGAGGGCTCGCAGATTCTGCTTGCACAGCCCCCATCTGGGCAGATGAGCGGTTACAATCCTGACACTGCGCCCAGTTCATGAGCAAAATGAGGCCCTGAAATGAATCATCACAGGCCAAGAGAGTGACAGTGTCCCGGAGAAGCAGAAAACATCCTGTCCCCAACCCAGCCTCAGAACACAATCAGGGCGCTGACATAATGAGGTCAGGAGAAGAGGCTGCCATCCTGGCTTGGGGGCTAAAAAGGCCTGGGCTGGGCAGGGGCTGCCAGCCAGGAGGAGCATCCAGGAGGCCCTGCTGGGCACCCTGCAGCGGCTCCTGGACACAGAGCACAGGCCTGGCTGGCTGTCACTCTGGACACTCACTCAGTCCTTGTCACAAGGAGTTCCGAGCAGCAGGATGAGGAAGGGGGCCTGGAGGCTGCCCCATGGTTTCCCTGTTATCTTAGTGGATTTTCATCCAGGAAGGTTTCTCCTTATGCAAACAGCTGGGTCTATGGTCCTGCAGGTTCTGGAAGGGATGGATGGCCTTGGAGGCTGCCCAGGGCACCTTCTTGGCTGGAGAGAAGTCATCTTGGGAAGCCAGAGGCCCCTTTCCCAGGAAATGCCTTGAGGAGCCCACAGCAGAAGGCTCAGTCACCTAAGGGAACACTGTTGCTCAGGACTTTGGATTCCTCATTCTATTTTCCCTGTGATATCTGAGCCAGTGAGAATAGATGTGGGCTTTTATGAACCTTCATTGCTGGAAAGGCTGGGCCGGAGGAAAAGGCTCAAACCAGAGCCAAATTGGCTTCCTCCCTGGATCACGGATTAACATCCCCCACCAGAGGGCACATTCATTACAATTAATGAACCAATGACATGCCATCACCCCAACTCCACAGTTGACATTGCGGGGGTCACTCCTGGTGCTGGACATTCTGTGGGTTTGAATAAACACATAATGACATGTATCCACCACTATAGTATCATACAGAATAGTTTCACTGCCCCCAAAATCCCCTGTACTCCAACTATTCATCCCTCCCTCCCCCAACTCCCTGGCAACGAGTGATCTTTCACCATCTCAGTAGTTTTTTTTTTTTCCCAGAATCTCATCTAGCTGGAATTACACAGTTTGTGGCCTTTTCAGTTCAGCTTCTTTCACTTAGTAGTATGCATTTAAGTTTCCTCCATGTCTTTTCATGGCTTGAGAGTTCATTTCTTTTCGGCCTTGAATAATGGAATATTATTCAGTGCTAAATATTATTTAGCTACATAATATTCCAAACTGTGGCTATACTACAACTTACTTACCTACCCACTCACCTATTAAAAGACATCTTGGTTGCTTCCAGGTTTGGCAATTATGTATAAAGTTGCTATAAACAGCTGTGTGCAGGCCTTTGTATGGACATAAGTTTTCAGCTTCTTTGGGTAAATACCAAGGAGGATGATTGCTGGAGCATGTGGCAAGAGGTGTTTAGTTTTGTAAGAAACTGCTAAGCTGTCTTCCAAAGGGGCTGTACCCTTCTGCATCCCTACACGCAATGGATGAGACTTCCTGATGCTCCACGTCCCCGCCAGCTTTCAGTGTTCTGGATTTTGGCCACTGTCATAGGTATGTAGTGGTATCTCATCATCATCATCATTATTATTATTTTTTGAGATGGAGTCTTGCTCTGTTGCCCAGGCTGGAGTGCGGTGGTGTGATCTCGGCTCACTGCACCCTCTGCTTCCTGGGTTCAAGCGATTCTCCTGCCTCAGCCTCCTCAGTAGCAGGGATTACAGGTGCCCGCCAGCAAGCCTGGCTAATTTTTTTTGTATTTTTAGTAGAGATGGGGTTTCGCCATGATGGCCAGGCTGGTCTTAAACTCCTGACCTCAGGTGATCCACCTGTGTCGGCCTCCCAAAAGTGCTGGGATAACAGGCGTGAGCCACTACGCTGGCCTCATCATTATTTTGATCTGCACTTCCCTGATGGCATATGACGTGGAGCAGCCTTCGTAAGCATATTTGCCGTCTTCTGTCTTCTTTGATGAGGAATCTGTAAGGCCTTTGGCCCATTTTTAATGGGGCTGTTTGTGTTCTTATTGTTGAGTTTTAAGAGTTCTTTGTATATTTTGGGTAACAGTCCTTTATCAGATGTGCCTTTTGCAATATTTTCTCTCTGTCTGTGGCTTGTCTGACAGTCTGGTTTTCAAATGGCTGATTCGGATCCTGCTTCCTAATAGGAAGCAGTAGGGAAGCTGGTTGAGTCGCAGTCTGCAGGGGGTGGTAGGTGGCGTCCACCACTTCTGGCGGCTCATCTCTGGGGATGAACTACAGCCAGAGCAGTATCTGCACCCGGATGGCGGCACTGAGCTTGAGTGTGATAGCGGGTGGAAGCAGATCTGTGTCTGGCAATGGGGTGCGTGTGGGAGTGTGCACAAAATCACGGTGGCCCAGGCATTCCTGATGGAGCAGCCACTAGACATGGTAAACACAAAGATGAAAAAGCAACGCAGAAAAATGTGGGTTATCTAATGAGGAAGTGGAGAACATAGGACAAAAAGCCATGAGCTGAAATTGAGACTAAGAGGACATTTGCACAGGGCTGTGGACCAGACAGGAATCCACAAAGATACACAAAGAATTCTCTTGAGTTGATGGGCTTGAGGTGGATTTTTCTCGTTTTCATTTTTCAAGCAATGGATAATGGCCTTATATATCTCTGTTTATAAAATAATGATTCATATAAAAAACACCTCTGGTGTCTAACATCTCTGCTGCCTTTCCTGTCCACACTAAACTGAGACTTCTAAAAAGGCACTGAAGGAAGAGGCAGGAATGTGAGCCCCTTTGGTTGCCCCCCGATGCTATGGAGAGAACAGAGGAGGGAGTTCCTACTTTGGAACTGAACTCAGAACCCCACAATGGGGCCTTCCTGGGTGTGTGTCCACCAGAACGCAAGTCCTTCGGGAACTGCTGGACCCAGCCCTCCGAGCCCCGTGGGCAGGCAGTAGCAGAAGATACCTCTGCCGTAGGACTCTCAAGACACAAATTCATGGTGAAACCCCATCTCTACTAAAAACACAACAATTAGGCAGGCGTGGTGTTGTGCACCTGTAGTCCCAGCTACTCGGGAGGCTGAGGCAGGAGAATCACTTGAACCGGGAGACAGAGGTTGCAGTGAGCCAAGATCGGGCCACTGCACTCCAGCCTGGTGACAAAGCAAGACTCCATCTCCAAAAAAAAAAAAAAAAAAAAAAAAAACAAATTCAGCAAGCTTTCTTGGTTAGCAAGTATCAAAGCATCTTTCCAAGTAAAAGCTGAGAGCAGATAGCAAGCAAGACAGTAATTGGAGGCAGATGCTGGTGGTGTGCTGCAGCCATCTTTGAAACTGCAGATGGCCTGCCTGCCATTCATCGTGCCTTCTCCCAGCCCCTCCGGCTGCCTGCAGACCCAAACTCTACATTAATTGAGTACTACTACATGCCAGATGTGTGTTGACCGGTTCTACCACTGACATCTTATTTGACTTCCATCCATCTCAGAACTGCCCTGTGGTGTCAATGTTAAGATCAGCCTTTTTGCAGGTGAGGAAGCTGAAACAGAGATGAGCATGAGAAACAACAACGCTTTGCTTGATTTTGTTTATTTATTTAGAGACGGAGTCTTGCTCTGTCGCCCAGGCTGGGGTGCAATGGCGCGATCTCGGCTCACTGCAACCTCTGCCTCCTGGGTTCAAGCAATTCTCCTGCCTCAGCCTCCCGAGTAGGTGGGATTACAGG
Organism: Cacajao melanocephalus; assembly: GCA_963573385.1. Taxonomy (NCBI): domain Eukaryota; kingdom Metazoa; phylum Chordata; class Mammalia; order Primates; family Pitheciidae; genus Cacajao; species Cacajao melanocephalus. The sequence goes on from CAUYLG010023051.1 coordinate 20,115, forward strand.
CATGAGCCACCATGCTGGCTAATTTTTATATTTTTAGTAGAGACAGGGTTTTACCATGTTGGTCAGGCTGGTCTGGAACTCCTGACCTCAGGTGATCCACCCACCTCAGCCTCCCAAAGTGCTGGGATGACAGGTGTGAGCCACCGCACCTGGCTGTAACCCTTTGCTTTAGATTTTATAGACAGCTTCACATTTTTCTCCACTGGTTTTCTCAGTAGTCCTGCCAGGCATTCATTGTCTCCATCTTACAGAGGAGGACATTCTATGCCCCAAGGCATGTCAGTGGTCAGTGGAGAGAGGCTGAAGCCTCCAGAGCTGCATGGCAGCCTGGGTGCTTGCTTCCCTGACACTCTGTCTCCTGAGGAGAAAGTGAGGCCAGGACCCTTCTTGGGTTTTCTCCAATGAAAGGAGTGGCCTAGTTCACTTACTGAACCCCCTTTGTCTGGTATTTTTACACCCATGATGTCACTGACTTCTCCAGAAGGCCTGGGGGAGTTGGGAGGAGAGATTATCATCTGTATTTTATGGATTCAGTGTCTGCAGCTCAGAAGAGAAAAAACTTGTCAGGGTGGCCCCGCTAGCGGTGTCAGAACCTGAGCCATAACGGTGACGGTTCAGGTTTAACTGGAGAATTTTTGTTTTAAGGAAGAAAGTCGAGGACCATTAGTCCTGACCTGCAGGACAGCGAGTGACCATAGCTGCCCACTGTATTCCAGTCCTAAGCATTGCGGGTGTGTCTTGTCCTGGCCCTAGCACTGCCTCCCTCTTTGTTCAGCTTCCGAGAAGAGCATGAAGTGTTCTCTGTCCAATTGATGTGCACATTTTACTGCCTCTCCCAGGGCAGCGGCAGAGCAGAGGACATGACTGGGCCCTGGATCAAAGGGTTTTCCCTGAAGCCTGGCTGTTCTGTGTCTGTGTCCCATGAAGCACAGTGCTTGCCCTAGAATGCTGGGCAGGCAGGCCAGTTTTCAGATTCACAGGACATTCCATGCCCAATGCAGCGAAGATGTTTTAATAAGCACCTCCATAGCCAGTAGCCTTCATCCTGGAGAGGACTGGAGAGTTGCTTTGGCACCTAATGCAGGGCAAGGCAGTGTGAATGAATGAATGCAGGATGCATGAATGAATAGCTGTTGGCCTGCAAGGGAGGCTGCTTGATTTCATTCCTATCTGCTGCCTCAGAGCAGGGAGCAAGCACAGACTTCCCCTAAGGCCAAGCAGCCAAGAAAGGGCCCTCGATAGGAAGCCAGGGGGCCTTAGGTTCTGATACTTACTTGTGCGACGAGAAAGTCACTTCACTCTTCCAGGTATCAATTTCCTCATCTGTAAAATGGGCTTTTTTCACCTCTTGGTCCTCAGCCCTCCCGGATTATCTGCTGGACCAGGAGGGTGAGGGCCACAGCTACCATGTCTGCACACTCACAGACATCTCTCTCTGGAGCATCCCAGCATGCAGCTGAGTGTTACAGTGAAGCACAGTGTCACAGGCCGGCCGGGATCCAGGCAGTGGTCCCAGCTCTAGGTCCTTGGTCTGCGGTGGCCTTCGCCAAGCCTCAGTTTCCTCGTGGGTAACCTGACCGTGATAATGAATGTGACTGCAGGAGTGCCACGCTAGAGTGGGATCAAACGAGGAGAGGGGACGTGCCAGCGCTGTGTATGTGTGTGCATGCTTCCATTGGTATGCACAGATGTTCCTTGACTTAATGATGAGCTCATATCTCCATAAACCAATCCAAAGTGGAAAATGCAATCACTACACCCAGCCTATCAAGCTTCATGGCTCACAGGCTACCCTCACAGGAGCCTACAGCTGGGCAAATTCATCTGGCACAAAGCCTATCTTATAATACAGTGTAGAATGTCTTCTGTAATGTACCAATTACAGTACGCTGTAGATCACTGGTTCACTCTCATGATCATGTGGCTGACTGGGAGCTGCAGGTCCTCCTGCTGCCCAGGATGGCAAGAGAGTATTGTGCTAAATATAACCAGCCCAGTGAAAGATCAAAATGCAAACTTTAGGCTGCACCCAGTGGCTCATCCCTGTAACTCCAGCGCTTTGGGAGGCTGAGACTGGAGGATCTCTTGAGGCCAGGAACTCAAGTTCAGCCTGGGCAACATAGTGAGACCCTGGCTCTACGAAAAAAATTAAAAATTAAAAAAATTAGTCAGGCGTGGTGTGATATGTGTGCCTGTAGTCCCAGCTACTGGGAAGGCTAAGGTGAGAGACTCAAACTTGAGTCCAATAGTTCCAAGCTGCAGTGAGCTATGATTATGCCACTGCACTCCAGCCTGGGTGACAGAGGAAGACGAAGTCTCACTTAAAATAAATAAATAAACGTCAAAATTCAAATTATACTTTCTACCGAATGTGATACACTTTTGCACTGTCATAAAGTCGAAAAATTATAAGTCAAATCATCATTAAGTCAGGGACTATCTATAATCACGATTTAATAATAAACAGTTATAATGACATAGTCTGGTAAGTCGCTCTCTGGTAATTTATTCTAACTGTATTTCCAGAGGACAAGGGACAGTTGGGGTCTTCAGTGATAGCCCCCGGGGTTATCCAGGGGTTTCCCCCCTGGAAATGCAGAGTGTTTTTATTCCCTGCATCTTCTGTAAGCATGGGGAGGATGATGCATGGAGGCCATGTGGGGGTGGGTGAGTGGGTGTGCACTGACAGGTCCTGTGCCCCCAGCTCCTGGCCTGCTGGGTTGCTGTGACTCAGGGTCGTGCTAACAGTGGTGATGATGTGCCTTTGAATGGGCTACCCTTTCAAAGGGTATGCTTGCTTGTCTGAGCTGCCCACGTAGCCACTACCTGCTGGTCCTCTGGCCCTCAGTCCCCAGAGCCAAATGTCTTTTCTGACTTCGTTTTTGCTCTCAGTTGCTGAGCAACTCTGTTACTGTCAAGGCTGACGTTGTGTCTAATATTAAGCAGAAGAGCCAGTCAGAGTGGCTTTGGGCCAATGCAGCTGCCGGTGGGAAGTGTCAGGATTCTGGCAAGACGGTCAGGGAGCTTTGTACCTAGAAGGTGCTGAGTGCTGGGTGAGTCCCTTCAGATAGCATGTTCCTCGCACAGAGCTGGGAACTGGCCTTCCCGGAGCTCCAGGGGCTCACCTATTATCCAGACACTGTGTGCTCTTTAAAATCGTGCTTGGAGATATGGGTATAAGGATTAGCTAAGTTTTTATACAATCTTAGTACTGGGGAGCGTGAAGGGCCCTGAGATAAAGCCCTCGTTTTGCTGGAGAAACTGAGGCCTAAAGGGAAAAGGCATGTCTGAGGTTACCCATCAAGGAGCTGTGAGAGCTGGGACGGCCCCCTGGGCAGCCTCAGCCCCACCCATATTCACTCTACCCCCTGCATTCTTCACTTCAAAAGCACCTCCTGTTTGTTTGGGGTGTGTGTGTGTGTGTGTGTGTGTGTGTGTCTGTATGTGTGTGGGGGTTATTTTTAAGCAACTCCTGTTTGGGTTGTGTGTGTGTGTGTGGGGAGGGTTATTTTTAAGCACCTCCTGTCTGTTTGTGTTGTGTGTGTGCGTGTGTGTGTGTGTGTGTGTATGTATGTGTGTGGGGGTTATTTTTGTTTTCTTTTTTGAGACAGCGTCTCACTCTGTTGCGCAGGCTGGAATGCAGCGGCACGATCTTGACTCACTGTAAACTCCGCCTCCTGGGTTCAAGCGATTCTCCTGTCTCAGCCTCCTGAGTAGCTTGGATTACAGGTGCCCAATACTACGCCCAGCTAATTTTTGGTATTTTTAGTAGAAATGGGGTTTCACCATGTTGGCAGGCTGGTCTTGAACTCCTGACCTCAGGTAATCTGCCCACCTCGACCTCTTAAAGTGCTGGGATTACAGGCATGAGCCACTGCACCTGGCCATGTGTGTGTTTTGAGATGGGGCCTCATTATATTGCCCAGGCTGGTCTTGAACTCTTGGATTAATGCAATCCTTCCACCCCGGCCTCCTAGGGGAGGGGTCCAGTAGCTGGCCTACTCCGATAATGGAGTGAATTTCTGTTTCTGACAAATGGCAGTGGCCAGGGCCTTTGGAAACCATCTGCATGAGAGGGGAAGGCAGACTTTCAGGGGGAGTGGGTGGCATGCTTATTTTGTGCTGAGACTTTAATCTTTTACCAAATTCAGTTTCCTTATACAGATACAGTTACTCCCATCTTATGGTTATAGAAAATGAGGCTCAGAGAGGCTGAGTGAATTGAGAAACATCACACAGCTAGCAAGGGTGGGCTCTGGTTGGAAATCCAAGTCCTTCCAGCTCCAAGTCCGGTGCCTGCCCAGTTACATGTTTGCTCTTCTCCTATAGAACAATATTTTTCTTATTGAGCACCCTCATGATGTCAACCTGTATCTCCAAAAGTCAAGATCATGCCTGTTTTTACTGATAATGCACTTCAAAAACTGTTCGCGTTACACTGTGGGAACTTTTCACAGTTCCAGAGCCTTTTTTTCCCAGACCAATCTATTTATTAAAAGAAAATGGAAACAAGGGAGCAGAGAGTGTTTGAAGCCTCCTGGTCAACAAAGAACACTAGTTGTCCTCTCCTGGGCTGGGGCTCTGCAGCTCCCTGCAGTTCCCTGGGGTTGGAATCCTGTGACCCCCACTCCAGGGAGGGAGACGTTCTGTTTTTATTTCTGCTTCCATGAGGGTTTTCTCTGGGAATGGAACTCTGTTTCAGGTTCTACAAATCAAATGAAAATAACCAAGGCCTCCATGAGGTCAGCCCTCCCTCCAGGATGGGCATGAAGACCACCCCAAAGTGGAAGAGTTTCTCATTGTTTGGGAGATTCTTTGCCCTTTCAAGGCCCAAAGCCCACATTCCCCTTGTGCTGTAGCCCAAAGGGAAGTCACAGCTCAGGGAGGGGAGGAGGGAAAGAAGGAGGGAGAGGAGGACTAGAGGGGAGGAGGGAGAGGAGGAAGGAAGTCACATCTCAGAGGGGAGGAGGGAAAGAAGGAGGGAGAGGAGGAGTAGAGGGGAGGAGGGAGAGGAGGAAGGAAGTCACATCTCAGAGGGGAGAAGGGAAAGAAGGAGGGAGAGGAGGAGTAGAGGGGAAGAGGGAGAGGAGGAAGGAAGTCACATCTCGGAGGGGAGGAGGGAAAGAAGGAGGGAGAGGAGGAGCAGAGGGGAGGAGGGAGAGGAGGAGGGAGGGGAGCCTTCACTGAGCACCTGTCCCCTGTGGCCCTGCACCTGCACGAGTGCTGCCCACAGGCGCTCTTGTTTGATCTGCACAGCAGCCCCACAGAAGTGCTTCTATTCCCCCCATTCATAGAAAAGGAAACTGAGGAGTGTGGTATGCTTTTTAAAAATTTTTTTTTAAATTTATTTATTTTACTTTAGGTGCATACTATATCTAGCATTTCTCCCCATATTATCCCTCCCCACCTCGCCCCACCGCCCACTGTCTCTCCCCTACCCCCTCAACTGCCCCAGTGTGTGATGCTCCCCTCCCTGAGTCCACATGTTCTCGTTGTTCAACACCCACCTATGAGTGAGAACATGCGGTGTTTGATTTTCTGTTCTTGTGTCAGTTTGCTGAGAATGATGGTTTCCAGATTCATCCAAGTCCCTACAAAGGACACACACTCGTTTTTTATGGCTGCATAGTATTCCATGGTGTATATTTACCAGATTTTCTTTGTCCAGTCTATCATTGATGGGCATTTGGGGTGGTTCCGGGTCTTTGCTATTGTACACAGGGCTGCAATGAACGTATGTGTGCATGTGTCTTTATAGTAGAAGGATTTATATTTCTTTGGGTATATATACCCTAATGGGATTGCTGGGTCAAATGGAATTTCTATTTCTAGATCCTTGAGAAATCGCCACACTGTCTTCCACAATGGTTGAACTAATTTACACTCCTACCAACTGAGTAAGAGTGTTCCTATTTCTCCATATCCTCTCCAGCATCTGTTGTCTCCAGATTTTTTAATGATCGCCATTTTAACTGGCGTGAGATGATATCTCAGTGTGGTTTTGATTTGCATTTCTCTAATGACCAGTGATGATGAGCATTTTTTCATATGTTTGTTGGCCTCATATATGTCTTCTTTTGAAAGGTGTCTGTTCACATCCTTTTCCCACTTTTGAATGGGGTTGTTTGTTTTCTTCTTGTATATCTGTTTTAGTTCTTTGTAAATTCTGGATATTAGCCCTTTGTCAGATGGGTAGATTGCAAAAATTTTTTCCCATTCTGTTGGTTGCCAATTCGCTCTGATGATGGTTTCTTTTGCTGTACAGAAGCTCTGGAGTTTAATTAGATCCCATTTCTCTATCTTGGCTTTTATTGCCATTGCTTTTGGTATTTTAGTCATGAAGTCCTTGCTTATGCCTATAGCCTGGATGGTTTTGCCTATGTTTTCTTCTAGTGTTTTTATGGTGTTAGGTTTTGTGTTTAAATCTTTGATCCATCTGGAGTTAATTTTAGTGTAAGGTGACAAGTAGGGGTCCAGTTTCTGCTTTCTGCACATGGCTAGCCAGTTTTCCCAACAGCATTTATGAAACATGGAGTCCTTTCCCCATTGTTTGTTTTTGCCGGGTTTGTCAAGGATCAGATGGTTATGGATGTGTGGTGTTTATTCTGGGGTCTCTGTTCTGTTCCATTGGTCTATGTCTCTGTTTTGGAACCAGTACCACGCTGTTTTGATTACTGTCACCTTGTAGTATAGTTTGAAGTCCAGCAGTATGATGCCTCCGGCTTTGTTCTTTTTGCTTATGATTGTCTTGGCTATGCAGGGTCTTTTGTGTGGTATGCTTTTTAAAAGCCATATGGCTGATAAGTGACAAGACTGCAGCAGAAACTCAGATTTGCTGAAAACAGTTATTGGCTTAGCTTTTTCCTGAGACTGAAAACGAGTGTTAAAAGAAAACTTCAGACAAGTTAAATTTGATGGAATTTAATTAAGCAAAAAGAAGAAGAAGAAAAGAAACGATTCATGAATCTGGCAGCCTCCAGAATCACAGCAGATTCAGAGAGACTTCAGGGGTGCCTCGTGGTCAGAACAAATTTGTAGACAAAAAGGATAAAGTGACACACAGGATACACAGGAATCAGTAGTGTGGTACAGAAATAGACTGGTTACAACTCGGCATTTGCCTGATTTGAACGCAGTTTGAATGCTCAGCAGTCTGTGAGTGATTGAAGGATGGCCGCTGGAATTGGCCAAGACTCAGCTTTTGTTACAGGTGCATACTACTAAGTTAGGTTTTCAATCTTGTCTGCCTGTTAAACTAGGTTATGGTTCATCCGCAAGGACTCAAATACAGAAGTACGGAGTCCTTCTCAGGCCATATTTAATTTGCTTTAACATGGGGTGGGGAGAAAAGGAGGAAACCTCCACCCTGACATTAGGAACCAGGCCAGCACACGGGGAGGCATAGGGATGCCCAGTCTGTGCCCTATTGTCCCCCAGCGCTTTCTCGTCTACAAAATGCGCCGATGCTAATCATAGTGATCCCAGGGCTTGCTGTGCAGATTTAAGGAGATTATTCAGGTGGTGGTGCCAAGCCCAGTGCCTGGCACAGTATAGGTTTTCAATCAGTGTTTACTGTTGTTATTGGTGACTTTGGCCCTGCATGGAAGAGAGGGTGGAGGCTCGCCTTGGCTCTGCTGGTCTTCCTGTGTCCTGGGCCACTGACCCTCCATGTGACTGGCTCTTCTGCTTAACATTAGACCAATGTCAGCCTTGACAAGAACAGAGTTCCTGAGCAACTGAGAGCAAAAACCCAGTCAGAGAGGACATATGGCTCTGGGCACTGAGGGGCAGAGGGCCAGCAGGTAGTAGGCACTGACCCTTGGCATGACCACAGCCATGTTAGACATGGGGCGATGCCCCTCACCTTAAAAACGAATCCCAAGGCCTGGGTGGAGGAGGACAGGGAGCAGTCAGGATGGGGCAGCTGTGCTTGCTTCATTCATTATACAAGTGTGTCTTGAGCATCTGCTATAGGTCAGACATCGTTCCAAGCACTAAGAAGTGAATGAGGCAGGCAAAGTCCTTGCCCTCTTGGGGCTTCCATTCTAGAGCTGAAGGGTGGGCTGGCGGGGGGAGGCAGGGGCGGTGACAGTAAATCTGTAATTACACGATCCTAGTCTTTGCATGATACATGGATCTCTGCAATCCTGCCAAAATCAGGGCCACATGGTTTATTATGCCTGACCAAGGGTTTAGGCCAGGGCTGCCTCCCAATGCCAATAAGCAGAGGATGCCACAAGAACTGGAGGCTTGTTTCTGATCTTCTCTCCCTAATCCTCTCAATCTCCATCCTGCCACCTACAAAGGACTTGGTGTGGCCAGAGCTTAGGCTCCACAGCGTGGGTCACTGTGGGGCTGGGGGCCTGGTGAAAGGGCTGGCCGGCTGCCTGGTACCCAAGCGCCAGTAGGTTTGAGTAGGGGTTGAGGTAGGTGGCTTTGCCTGAGGGCAGCAGGCTGATGCCAGGCAGCTGGAGCAGGTGGCACTCACACTAGAGTGAGACCCCATGGCTGAGATAGGTGCACAGGGGCTGGGTTCCAGTTTCTTGCTAAGGGGACAACAGAATCAGGATCTGACCAGGCAGGCTGGAATTTAGGGGAAGGGCTCCATTGCATGGAGGAATTTCAAGTCTAAGTCTAATAGGGCAAGAAAACTGACGGTGGAGCTCAGATGAGAGAGCTGAGCTAGCCCAATAATTATCCTGATGTTAGTAATAATAAGAGGCAACCTTCAATGAATACATGCAGTCTCGTTCTATGTGTGTTATCTCATTCAGTCCTCACCACCCTGAGGTAAGGGCTATCATTATCACATTTTACACATTATGAAACCAAGACACAGAGAAGTTGAGTAACTTATCCAAGATCACACAGTAACAAAGTGGCAGAGCTAGAGTTTGAACCAATGAGCACATGGGCGCCAAGTCCTCCAGATACCGGGACCTGCACAAGGCCTGACTTCCTGCAGGTCCACCCACTGGCAGCCTAGAGCTGCTTCCTCAGGGCCCATCCTGAAGTGAGGAGAAAGTCTTGACAGAGAGGCCCAGGACTGAAAAACGAAGCTGAATAAATAACAGGCTCTGAATAAATGTTTATTAATTGAACTTGACAGAAAAAATGCAATTTTCTTTGGGCCCAAGTCAGATGTTGCTGCTGCAACCCAGGTTCAGAATGTCCTCGTTTCTGTGGGTACTTTGTGATCTTTATCTGAATGGTGGAGACAAGCCACATCTGTTCTGCTAATGAACTCTGTCTCCTTGGCCTGGATGAAGCAGGCGGCAGGGTCAGGGAGGCATAACTCCCTATAGAAATGAACTTTCCCCATCTAATCAGACAGGGGTGTTCTTGAGCATTCTTTCAAATGTCCCTTTATCGTCGAGGGTTGGATTTCCCTCTGATATGGATCCCGTGGTTTTCTGCTGTATAAGGATATCTCACTGAGGGAATGTGGGATGGAATGGGGAGGCAGGGCTGTGGTTTTCTCTCAGAGGGAGAATCCAGAATGTGGCATACTTGATTTCCCCCTTTGGGCAGTGATTGGAAAGCACAGCTCTGCTACTAGAAAGAGGTCAGATTCTTTACCTGTAAAAATACTGGCGAGGTACACACAGTGAGGAAGGCAGGACTTCTTGGCATCAGCCTGAAGGCAGTAATCAGCAGGGTCAAGCCTCTGAGCTTAGATTGGGGTGTGTGTGTGTGTACAAGGGTGCACATCTGTGTATGTTTTATGTGAATGCATCTGTTTACATTCGTATGTTGTACAGATGCATGTGTGTTGTATGTGTATCCAGAAGAGCCATCCATTAGGAAGGACTGGTACTGCCTTGCCCAGCATCCAGTAAGCACAAGCCTCATTTCAAGACCAAACCCGCCGGGCACTGGGGCTCACGCCTGTAATCCCAGCTCTTAGGGAGGCAGAGGTGGGAGGATAGCTTGAGCCCAGGAGTTTGAGACCAGCCTGGGCAATATAGTGAGACCCCGTTCTCTACAAAAAGGAATAAAACAAACAAACAAAAAAGACAAAAAAAAAAAAAAAAAAAAGACCAAACCCTTCTGATAGTGTTGGAATGTCCGTATGAGATTGAACAAGCACTATTTGTTGGCAGGCTGTATGCTCGTGCTGAACTGCACAAGGTCCCTAAGTCTCAGGAAGCTCCCAGGCTGCTGGGGAAGACTCACACCTGGGGAGGGGTGAGGTGAGAGAGGAGAGGAGGCCAGATCTCAGGCTGAGGTCAGGTTGTGACGGGCCTGAACTGGAGGCTTTGCCCTCATCCTGTGTGTTGGTAGTCCGCCCTCATCCTCAGCTCCTCCCTGCTGTGCTCTCCATCTCAGGATGCAGCCCCCACCTTGGGGGCTGGGCGCCTAAACCAGATTCCAGGGTCATCCCTAGCAACTCCCACTCCAGATCTTATCGGTCATCTACTTCACTGTGTGACCTTGGACAAGTTATTTAATCTCTCTGAACCTCGGTTTCCTCATCTGTGAAATGGGAAGGATACTATGCCAGCTGTGACAATTAAGTGAGACAATGTTCACAAAGCACTTGGCACATACAAATGCCTTTTTTTTTTTTTTGAGATGGAATTTCGTTCTTGTCACCCAGCCTGGAGTGCAGTGGCGCGATCACGGCTCACTGCAACCTCTGCTTCCCAGGTTCAAGCAATTTTCCTGCCTCAGCCTCCTGAGTAGCTGGGATCAGAGGCTCCAGCCACTACACTGGCTAATTTTTTATATTTTTAGTAGAGATGGGGTTTCTCCATGTTGGTCAGGCTGGTCTTGAACTCCTGACCTCAGGTGATCTGCCCACCTCAGCCTCTCAAAGTGCTGGGATTACAGGTGTGAGCCACCGCGCCCTGCCCAAATGCTTTTAAAATAGTCATGGATATGGTTAATCTTGTCTGCTGAATACCTGTGGAAGTCACCCATCTCTCTCTAACCCCTCCACATCATCCTAGTCCAGCTACAGCTCCTCCTGGGCCCCAGCCCTCTGGACTCACTCCCAGCAGCCAGACCAGCAGCACTGCCTTCCTGAAAGTTTTCTTCAAGGCTGAGCTGATCCAGGTACCAAGGAGGAGACAGGTGCTGAGCTCTGGTCAGCCGCAATAGAGGCCTGGGAGCCTCCTGAGGGAGGCAGGCTGGCTGTTGGGCTGTCTCTTTGCTCATCTCTAAGACTGTGAACCTCTCAACAACCCGGATGTTCATCTCTTGTCTATATTGGGTTCCTGGCAGCTAGTTGGTCATCAGTATATAGTCAGTGAGTGAATGAATGAACAGAGGGGTTTAGACTGAGTTATGGCACTGGGGCAGCTGATGGTTGGGAATCTCATGACTTGGCCTACTGCTTCTGGACCTCTGGCTCTGCCCCAGCTGAGAGGCTCTAGGGTTCCCTGCTTTGTCCGCCCTCCCTGCTCCCATCCTTCAGGGCCCAGCCCTGGCATCACCTCCTCTGGCAGCCCTCCCCGGCCCCGCCCACTCTCTCCTCTCCTTTATCCTGCCCCAGATGTCTTCGGTTGCGCCCTTGAGGAGCTTGCAGTCTTTCTTGTTCGCCTCTCTCCCTCCCACTAGGCTGGTTTCTGGTGTGCTCACTCCTCTGCGTCCCTGTGTGCCGCAGGGCTCGGGCACAGATGTGGCGTGAGACAGTCTGCTGACTCCCCACCTCACCGCCGCCCGCGCGGTGCCCTTACCCTCGTGGGGCCAGATCGGGGTCGGGGCAGCACTGTCCTCTGGTGCCGGCAGTCAGCACATTGACAGTATCTGTGAGGGGCGTCCCTCGTGTCCTCTGGCTGAGGAGCGGTCAGGAGAGAGTAGCAGTGTTCACAGAGGCCGGCTGGAAACAGCCTGTGCAGAGAGGCGGCAGGGCGGGCGGTGCTCCGAGGGTTGGGGGCAGGTCAGTTTTTAGACCTGCCACTAATTTGGAGCCCGACGTTTGCAAGGCCTAGTGGCTCAGCATCTGTGGCGCTCCCACCGCGGCACAGACCCGCGTCACTCACCCAGCAAAGCAGGCTCGTCCCCACAGAACACCGTAACTGGCTCCATGTGGCCCCCACTGGGGAAAAGAGTGTGTCATTGCACCAAGCAGATGCCAGCATCCTTGACTGGAACGCCTTCCTGGGAGGGTCAGAGGCTGAACCCAAGCAGCCCAGCTCACTGGGGCAGAGAGAACCAGCACTCACATGTTCCAGATTTCCTGCTGAGAAACTGAGGCACAAACTTTTCAAAAACCTATCCTCATGCCTCAGCAGAGAGGCGGGTCGGCAGCAGCTGCATTTTGGGTGCCAGAAACTTGGCTCTCCTTTCACCCCAATCCACCTCATTCCCCGTTGTTATCCCCCTACCTCCTCCCACACCCCCGCCCCCACCCGCACCTCCACACACCGTCACCTAGGTGGGCTCCATGGTTTTGCTTTACCTTCAAGCAGGGTTGTGGGCTGTGGTTGCCTTAGCTGGGTTGGGTTTCTTAGAAGCAGCCCCAGGGACTACTCGCTTTCCTGGTTGTCTTTTTTTGGGGGGACAGAGTCTCACTCTGTCGCTCAGGCTAGTGTATACTGGCGCCATCTCGGCTCATGGCAACCTCCACCTTCCAGGTTCAAGTAATTCTCCTGCCTCAACCTCCCGAGTAGCTGGGATTACAGGCGTGCGCCACTATGCCTGGCTAATTTTTGTATTTTTAGTAGAGACAGGGTTTCACCATGTTGACCAGGCTGGTCTCAGACTCCTGACCTCAGGTGATCTGCCCACCTGGGCCTCCCAAAGTGCTGGAATTACAGGCTTGAGCCACTACACCCGGCCCTGGTTTCCTTTTTTTACGCAGACATTCACCTGCCTTTGGGGGAAGTGGAAAATGGGAGGAAAACAAGACTTTTTTTTTTTTTTTTTAAAGAATATTTGTAGTTAATGCCAGAGCCACAGCACTCTTCCAGAACCTCTGCTCGGTGGTAGTAGTGACTTAGATACATACAATTCCTGCCCTCAGCAAGCTTGCAATCAAGTAGATAAATTGTCGTGCCAGCAAGTGGTAGATGCTCTACAGCACTGCTATTGCTATGGGAATAACAAAATCATCTGATCCTGATACTGGCCCAGCACAGGACAGAGTTGTTTCCCCACCTGAGATCAACAGAGGAGAGTGTGACAGCAGAGAACCAGGGTCCCACTTCTGGGCAGCTACTCTGTAAAGCTGGGAGTCTTCCCACTGCAGGACCGGGGCACACAACAGCACGAGTTATCTCATGATTTTGTCTATCCAGACACTGGATAGACTAAAGAGGAAACTGACAACCACCTACCTCCTTGATAAAACAATAATGCGAAGCTTGTACAACTATACTGCACTTCCCCTAAGCTTCAGGCATTCCCAACTTTTTAATAAATGCTATTTCCTTTGCCTGGAACCCTCTGCTAACCTCGTCCAATTCTCCATCCCCACATAGGCTAATAAGACCTTCCCAGTTACCCCAGGCTAAGAGCAATCACACAAGAGAGAAGTTCCGGATGAGATGAGAAGATCCATCTCATCTGGATCTTGTAACTTCCATCACTCTTCATTATAATTACTTGATCAGCTTTCTGTCTTTCCCACTGAACTAAAGTTTAATGAGATCAGAGACCATGTCTTACTAACTCCTGAATTCTCAGTGCCTGGCCCAATTCCAAGGACTTAAGTAGAATAAATGGGAAAAAACTTTGAGGATAATTGAATATGTGATGTAAGAAAAGTTTTCTCTACTGGAGAAAGTTCTGAGTCTGTCTATCAAAGGACTTGTTAAATTCAAGGTAAATTGAAAAACTCCATCTAGATTTCATGTGACAAGTTATTTTAATTTAAAGGGTAAAAATCTATATATTCTATAAGCATTCGGGGATCCACCATAAACAGTCATGTGACCAATATCTGCAAATTATCCAAAAGCAAAATAGCCTCAAATTTCTCCATCGTTCTAAGCATCAGAAGAGAGTGGAACTGTGCCTACAGAGTTTGTTTTGTTTTGTTTTTAAGATGGGTCTTGCTCTGTTTCCAGGCTGCAGTGCTGTGAATACACAGTCATAGCTCACTGTAACTTTGAACTTTTGGGCTAAAGTGATTCTCCCACCTCAGCCTCCCAAGTAGCTGAAACTACAGGCACACACCATTATGCCCAGCTGGTTTTTTGTTTGTTTGTTTGTTTTTCCTGTAGAGATGGATCTTGCTATGTTGCCCAGGCTCAGAATTGGAATAGAGAAATTTCTACTCAAGAATTCCATGTATGGCTCTGCTATCATTCTTGGGTGAAGACTGGAAGCAACATTTCCAGATGATATACAGTGTCTCAGGCTCCATATTACTTAGCATTTCTAAGAGAGCTGCTTAGCATCTTGCTGCTTTCCATCAATGAAGGAAAAAAGGAATCAAAATCAGAATCCAGAGACAAAAAGCTGTGTGAGCACCAAAATCAATGTAATATATTGAGACCCAGAAAATAATTTAAAATCATAATCACAAAATCGAATACAGAAATCCAAAAATTATTTTTCAAAAAAAGAGTAAAATGTTAAAAATGGCATATCATTTGTGATGTGTGCACTTTTATGTGTATTACGCTTCACCAAAAATAAAGAACTGTGCAAAAGTATGATCTCTGTAATCCCAGATTACATTAATAAAGACTGGGAAATTAAGGAAGGGGTAGGGAAGTAAAGAAAGATATACAGAATTCCAGAATATACAGTTGTGTGTAGATCAGACTTTAGAAGTTATTTTCTTCTTGACTTTGAGTATTGGAGAACTACAAATTTGTTTCTATTTAATGATAAAAAGGTAGACAGTACAGAAAAATGTAAAATGAAAACTAGGTTTTCTTTCTCTTCCTTTACCGCTAGTTCTTTTTCAGGAAAGTAGCTACAATGAACAGATTATTTATATCCTTTCAGAAAAAAAATTTATCCATACTTCCACAGATTCACACAAATGAGGTCACACAATTCATACCTTACTTTTTCAAAGAATAGTATATCACGGAGATCATATTGTCACATGCAGATCTTTCTCATTCTTTTGAGAAATAGTATTCCATTATATGAATATACCATGATTTATTTCAACCACTCCTCAACTGATGGATACTGAAGCTGTTTCCATTTTTACCATTATATGCGATGTTACAGTTATGCATACATTCATGAGTGTGTTCATAAGGAAAAATTCTACCAATGGACTTGCCTAGTCAAAGATGAAAACTTTCCTTTCGATTGTTGATGGTTTTGCCACATTGCCCTTAAAATGATGCCAACTTACTCTCTCGGTAATATTACACACAAGTTTCTGTTTCCACACATCTTCCTCAGCACAGAGTACTGTTTAAATGTTCTACCAATGCTATAGGCAAAAACAGTATCTTGCTTGGATTTTAATGACATTAATCATGTATGAGGTTGAATATTTTATTGAGGTGAAATTTATATAGCACAAAATTAACCCTTTTAAAGTGTACAACTTGGTGGCATTTAATAAATTCACAATGTTGTGCAACCACCACCTTTATCTAGCTACGGAACACTTAGATCACTGCCAAAGAACCCGTAGCCACTGAGCCGTCATTCCCTGTTTCCCCCTCCTCCCAGCTCCTGGCAACCACCAATCTGCTTTCTGTCTCTATGGCTTTATATGTTCTGTATATTTCATGTAAATCATACGTGAATTTTGTGTCTGGATTACTTTAGTTAGCATATTTTTTGCAGTTCATCCACATTGTAGTATGCATCAATACCTCATTTCTCTTTATGGATAAATCATGTTTCATTCCATGTGTATATCACAATTTGCTTACCTATTCCTCTTGATGGGCATTTGGGTTGTTTTCACTTTTGGCTATTGTGAATAGGGCTGTTATAAACATACATCTATGTATTTGTTTGAGTTCCTGTTTTCAGTTCTTTGGGGTATGTAACTGGGAGTGCATTTGCTGGGTCATATGGTAATTCTCTGTTTAAGATTTTGAGGAACCACCAAACATTTTCACAGGAGCTGAAGAATTTTACATTCCCACCAGCAATGTACAAAGGTTCCAGTTTTTCCACATCCTCATCAACACTTGTTATTTTCTGTGTTGCTATTGTTGTTGGTATAACCTTCCTAGTGAGTGTGAAGTGTATTCCACTGTAGTTTTGATTTGCATGTCGCATGATTAATAATGTTGAGCATCTTTTCATATCCTTGTTGGCTGTTTGTGTATCTTCTTCAGAGAAATGACTATTCAGGTCCTTGGCTTATTTTTAAATAGGGTTGTTTGTAGTTTTATTGTTGAGTTGTAAGAGGTTTTTTTTTTTAATTTGATGTGTATTCTAGATATATTCTGAATTACTATTAGTATTGTCAGATATATGATTTGAAAATGTATTCTTGTATTCTGTATGTTGTAATGTTACTTTTTTAATAATGTCCTTTAATGCATGAAAGTTTTGATGAAACTGAACTTCATTTTGATGAAGTATTTTCTTCTGTTGCATGTATTTTGGGTGTCATATCTAAGAATCCATTTCTAAGTCCAGTGTCATGAAGATTTATCCCTGTGTTTTCTTCTAAGACTTTCTCTCTATCTTTCAGGGTCTTCTTCATACGTATATGTAATGTTCAGGGGTTTTAGCGGTATTTAGCAAGAAGAGTAGGGAAAGTATATCTACTCTGTCTTTCTGCCAAGTTGTTTTAATTATTGTCGCTTTAATTCTTAATCTGACTTGTCTTCACACATTACACTAATTTTTCAAAATTATCAAAGCCATTGTATGTGTTTTCTCCAGGTGAATCACAACGTTATGTTAAGTTTTCAAATAAAGAGTGTAGATATGGTTATTGGTATCTCATCAATTTTGGAATTACTTTAAGAAACATGAGCATTTTTTCAATGCTGAACAAGTCTCTACTTCCTAAGAACTAGGACGTCTTCTAATGTGCTTGCCTTCTCAGTATCCCTCAGGAGAGTGATTCAGTTTTCTTCATATACATCTTTTGATTTCTTATTGAATTTACTCTTAGGTTCTTTTTATCTTGTTCTTTTAGTTATTAAAAACGGGACAGTTCTCCACCGTACCTTCTAACTGGTTATTATTTGTACAAGGAAATGCCATTTTTTTTTTTAAGATGGAGTCTCACTCTGTCACCCAGGCTGGAGTGCAGTGGCGCAATCTCAGCTCACTGCAACCTCTGCTTCCTGGGTTCAAGCGATTCTGCTGCCTCAGCCTCCCAAGTAGCTGGGACTACAGTCATATGCCACCAGGCCTGGCAAATTTTTGTGTTTTTAGTAGAGACGAAGTTTCACTGTGTTGCCCAGGCTGGTCTCTAACTCCCGAACTCAAGTGATCCACCCACCTCAACCTCCCAAAGTGCTGGGATTACAGGCGTGAGCTACTGTGCCCAGCCTAATTTTTGAAATATTAAATTTTTGTCTATTCTCTTTACCATATTCTTATATCACTCCTAGTGGTTTTTAGTTTGTTCTCATGGATTTGGGGTATCATATCATACAATGTGTAAGTAATTGTATTTTTCATCCTCTTTCTTTCCTTTCTCTTGGCCTTCTGGAGAACTGTTCAGTAGTGGTGGTCATGGTGCATCCTCATCTTGTTCCTGACTTTAATGGGGATCCTCTCAGTGTTTCAACAGTAGGTGCAAGTGCATGTCGGGTTTGTGTATGTGATACTTTTTTTAATAACACAAGGGAAAGGAGTCAGCTCTTTCAATTCTCCCTCTTATCACAGTGTAGTAAATGAGGCATTAATAACAAAAGTATTTAAACATACAAAAACCTTGCTATCTGGAGATTCACCAACACTTTCCTAAAACGATTGGGTCAGAAAGAAAATACAAAAATTGAATCATAGTTTGTTTAAAGAAAAATCTAAACAAGGACAAAGCTGTATTAATCAGAAGTCTTGAGACATGTAACAACTTAAACTAGCTTAAGCAAAAGAGAATTTGTTGACTCACAAAACCAAGGCAGAAACATCAGGGTGGAGGTGGCCTCAGAGTAGGGCCATGGTTTATCCGTCACTCCACAGAGCAAACACAGGACCAGACACTCTGCGGGCATGCAAGCCCATCTGGCCCTTGGGCTGCCAGCATTTGTGGCCTGTGGTGCTGATGGGGGAGATAGAGACGGGCTCCAAGAGGGTCACCTGGCCAAGTCTGGGGAGGGACCATGGCAGCAGAGGCACCTGGTATGGGGATGCCATTGGTTATGTGTTATCAACAACAGCAAAAACACCAGCGTTTGTAAATGACTTCCTCTTCTGTTAGAAGTCAAAGCAAAATCAGGGTTAGCTGCATAGTGACCTTGTTCTCGTCCTGGTGTGCTGGTCCAGGTGTGTCTTCCTGACTGGGAGAGGGAGTGACAGAGGGAAAGGGAGAGTTACAGCTGGCACACCCCAGGGAACGCCAAGAGGTGTGGGCCCAGGTGCCTCTGCATCTCTGAGGGACGGAGGAGATGAGAGGTCTGATTATCTGCGGTCTTTGTGCCCCCTGCAGAACCGCTGGCCTCTGGCCAGCAGCATAGATTTATTGAGTGGCTACTGTATGTGGTGGGGTCAAGGCCCCAGGGACCAATGGAGGGGCTGGGCCAGGTTCCTCTCAAGCCCCTCCCTCACCCGACACTTTCACCCTAAGGAATTAGCTGTATTTCCCTAAATGTTTCATGTTATTTCATGCCTTGTGCCTTTGTCTGTGTTGTTCTTTCTGCCTGGAGTGCCCTTTTCTTCCTGGCAAACTCCTCGAAGGACGCAGCTCAAGTATCTCCTCCTGCGTGAAGTGTGCCCTGCCCAGCAGCACTGATTTCTCCCTCCTGGTGTTGCTGAACACCTGGTGCCTGCCTCGCCTCACTGCATCCACACCTGTGTCTTTTACTGGACTGTGGTCCTTCATTGCTAAATGAATGAATGATGGTGGCAGTGATCATGACTGAGCCCATTACTAAAGTGTGGCCACACCTTGTGAAGGGCATGGTACCTCACAGGGGATCTGAAGAGAGAACCCCATCACTGGAGGCAGACGCTGCCTGCACACAGTAGGCGCTCTGTGAATGGCTGGTGTGTCTTCCGGTTCTGACTGTTTACTACGTGAATGGAGACACTGTGTGTGCAGGGCCATGGGGAGACACGGGGTGGAGGAGACCCCATCTGCCTCTGTCTTCCTTGCCCCTCTGTTCTCAGGAACCTCACCAAAGGCCAGAAAAGATCCTTTGAACTTCTCTGTAGAAAAATCCCTCATTCTTTTGAAGCTTTCATTATGAGGAACCGGGCAAGCCTGTGGTTCTGAGGCTATGGTGGGGGCCTCCCACATCCCCCCTTCTGGGCTGCCCCAAAAGGCCTGCAGGCGCCTTCAGATGCATGGGTGTTTGCACAAAAGCATTTGTTCTTTTCTTTCCTTCGGCCTCACATTGTCTTTCTTGGAAAGCACTGCACATGTTGGGCACACGTTGTGTTTCTTGGAAAGCGTTGCAGATGTTGGGCACAGTTGGTGCACAGGGAAGTGGCTGCAAACAGTGGTGACACATTTGTGAGGCATCTCGGCCAGGAATTACAAGGACCACTCGGGGCTCTGAAAGGTACCTGAAGGTCTTGGCCTTTATTTCATGCTCAGGCCTTTTGTCTGGAAGTGGCCTTGCACGTTGTGAGCCCTGGCATATGGTGGAGGCTGGGACCCAGGACAGGTAGGCAGGCGCCGGGGCCTCTGCGCCTTACAGGCTGCGTGGATACCATCAATGAAATGGGAAGAACAACCCCACCTCCAAGGGGCTGTTGCAATAATGGAGATAATGCATTTGAAACTCTCCCAGGAGAGGAAGGGCAAGTAGCATTTCTTAGCGCCATATTGAGGGAGGCATCAGGTGTGTTGGATCCAGAACTCCTGGGTCAGGTCTGGCTCAGCCATTACCAGATGTGTGACCTTGGGCAGGTTATTTCTCCACCGTGTCTACGTCTTGTTCTCAGTAAATTGGGGCTAATGTAAGGATTACATGAGATAAAATGCTATAATTTGTACATATCACATCTGGCATGCAGTAACAGTTTGATATGTGTCTGACTTGTAGATTTCAGTAAATGGTATTTTCATTCATTCACTCACTTTGTGTGTGTGCTCAAAATTCATGGAACATTTCTTTTTATTTGGATTTTTAATTCTATTTCTGCATTTTTCAAATTGATACATAATAGATGTACATATTTGGGGAAAACATGATATTTTGATACATTCATATAATGTGTAAAGATCAAATCAGGGTGTATTCATTACCTTAAATATATATGTTTTTTCTTTCTTTTTTTAAGAGACAGGATCTCGCTATGTTGCCCAGGCTGTATTTGAACTCCTGGGCTCAAGTAATCCTTCTTCCTCATCCTCCGAAGTAGCTGGGACTACAGGCATGTGACACCACACAGAGCCAATTGCCTTAAATGTTTGTCTTTGCTTTTTGCTAGAAACGTTTGAATTTTTCTTTTCTAGCTATTTTGAAATGTACAATCAGTTATCGTTAACTACAGTCACCCTACTGATCTATCAAATACTGGGTCTTATTTCTTCTATTTGTGCCCATTAGTCAACCTTTCTTCATCTCACTCCTGCTTCCCAGATTCTGGGAACCAGTCCATTCTCTGTCTTCATGAGATCTACTTTTTTGGCTCCAAATATGTTTTTCTGTTTCTCTGCTTGTTTTTAGAGATAGGGTCTCACCACATTGCCTAGGCTGGCCTCTAACTCCTGGCCTCAAGCAGTTCTCCCACCTCAGCCTCCCTAGGATCTAGGACTACAGACGTGAGCCACCATGCCCAGCCAATTCACTCATTCACTCACTTCCTATCTCTATCATTATTCTATTATTTAGATCTGACAACGAATGGATACATTATGGGTTCAAAAAAGACAAAGGTAGTTAGCAATACCAAGTGTTATCAATACTGTAGAGCAACTAGAACTCTCATACACTGCTGGGGAATGTCGAATGGCATAGGCACTTTGGAAAACAGTTGGGCAGTGTCTTATAAAGTTCAACATCTATGACTCCGTAATTTACCTAAAAGAAAGGTATGTTCACACAAAAACCTGTAATCAAATGTTTATAGCAGCCTTATTCGTAATTGCTCAAACTGGAAATAACCCAAATGTCCCTCAAATGGAGAATGGGTAAAGAAACTGTGGTATATACGTGCAGTGGAATACTATGCAGCAATAAACAGGAACAGACTGTTGACACACACCGTATAGGCGTATCTCAAATGCACCAGGCCAAGGTAAAGAAGCCAGACTCAAAAATGAAAATCATACTACATGCTTTATGTTTCACTTCTATGGCATTCTTAAGAGGCAAAACTACAGGGGTGATCACTGAAAGCAGGGACTCAAACAGATGCTTGTACCCCAGGGTTCATAGTGGCACTATTCACAATAGCCAGAGGATACAAATGACCCAATGTCCACCAGTGGATGAATGGGTAAACCAACTGCGATCTATCCATATGATGGAATATTGCTCAGCCTTAAAAAGGAAGGGAATGCTGACAAATGTTACAAATTGACGAACCTTGAGGTCATTATGCTAAGTGAAGTAAGCCAGACCCAAAAGAAGTTGGATGATATTCATTGGTTTCACTGATGTGAGGTACCTAGAACAGACAAATTCAGAGAGACAGAAAGTAGAGTGGAGGTTACCAGTCACTGGGGGAAATGGGAAACAGAGAGTTCGTGTTTCATGGGTACAGAGTTTCTGTTGGGGATGATTTAAAAGTTTTGGAGATGGCTGGGCACGGTGGCTCACGCCTATAATCCCAGCATTTTAGGAGGCGGAGGTGAATGGATCACCTGAGGTCAGGAGTTTGAGACCAACCTCGCTAATATGGTGAAACCCCATCTCTACTAAAAATACAAAAATTAGCTGGGTGTGGTGGCGCACACTTGTAATCCCAGGTACTTGGGAGGCTGAGGCAGGAGAATCACTTGAACCCAGGAGGTAGAGGTTGCCGTGAGCCGAGATCATGCCATCGTACTCCAGCCTGGGTGTTAGAACGAGACTCCGTCTCAAAAAAATAAACAAAAAAAAAAAGAAAGAAAAAAAGTTCTGGAGATGGACGGGTGGTGATGGTTGCACACCATTGTGGATGTACTTAATGTCATCGAATTGTACACTTAAAAAGGGTTAAAATGCTTTTATGTTATGTTTATCTTACTACAATTTTTGGAAAACTACAGGAACAGAGAACAGATCAGTGATCGCCAGGGTTAAGGGTGAGGGGAGGGGAGGACGAGGGATTTTTGGGGCCGATGGCGCTGTTGTGTGTCTCAATTGTCAAAACACAGAGAACTGCACCAAAAGGAATGCATTTTATTCCAAGTAAATTTAAAAATAAAAGTTTAAAAGATAGAGGTGTCCCAATTGGGCTCCGACTGTTCTTGCTGGTTCATTTATTTAGCCAACAAGTATTGATCTACTCCACTGTGCCCAGGACAGCGCCAGGAGCCCTGTCCCCAGGCCCCTAGGATGGACGTGCGTGGATGCCAAGACAGATGACCCGAGGGGAATGAGAACCATGCAGCTATCGTCCTTATAACTGAGAAAAAAATCATGTCAGTACATTTTCCCCTGGAGACCAAGTCTGAAGCCTGGTGGCTCTGGATACTTTAGCATCTCCTCGAGTGAGGTTTTAGTTGGGAATGTTTTCTCCCCCGCCTTCTTTGGTCAGCCTCCTTTTGACGCTGTTTTTAAAAACCATCTTTGGTTTTGGTTTGCTTGCTTGCCCGTTTTGTTACCCTCCCTGCACCCCTTGTTTTAAAACTGGGTAAACAGCCCATGTTTGCTGAGCTTTTAGTGAGTCTCCTCTGCCTCCCCACCTCGCCCCCCTACCCGTGTAGAGGCGGGGGTCTCGTGTTCCGCCTGCTGTCAGTTGCTCCCTTCCGTGTTCCCAGCAATCAGCTCAACAAGGTGGCCCAGTCACAAACAAGAGAAACTGGCTTCAACAAAAAAAGAGAGGATGTTGGCTCCCAAAACTTAAAAGTGTTGGATTGGACTAGCTTCAGGCATGGCTGGATCCAGCAGCTACTGAGTGCTGGCAGGATCCTCTGTATCTGTCTCTCTTTATCTTTTCCTCCTTCTCCCTCCCAGAGCCCTTCCCTTTGACTCCTGACTCTCTCCTCTGTGCTGGCTGCTCACAGCTGCAGCTCCCCAACATGTGAGGGAGGGAGGGGCAGCAGAAGCCAGATCTTGGGGTTGCTGACCTCCTGCTCAGAAACACCACACTCCATGTCTGCCATGTCCTTGTCATGATTTTCCTCTGTGAGGAGCCATCTGACCAGGATATATTTTGATGCCAGCATCTGTGGGCATGACCTTGGACCAGGTGCCCCTTCCAGCCCCAACAACTGAAGTCCACAAGCCCAGGGCCCTCTGCCTGTGCACAGGGACCCTGTGAGGGCACTGCTGTACACCATGACTGAGCAACCATCCCGGTGAGTGATGCAGAACGCAGTCTCTCCACCTGAGTGTTTACCAGCGCCTGGTGGGGCAGCCCATCAGTGCCAGGCTGTCTGGGTGCTGGGGTGTAAAGAAGAAAACGCTAAGACCTGCCCTGAGCACTCACGGCCTAACGAGAGACAGGTTAGCAAAAGACGTGCCTGAGGGATCCCTTCCCTATGAGAACAACGTGGTCCTGAAAGAGGCCTTTTCATTTCATGGTAAATAGTGAGCAAAGGTTTCCTTGGGACTAAATCTTGAGAATGGAAACCAAAAATTGTAAAAATGAATTAATTTTACATTTAACAATATTTAAGCTATAACTCTGGGAGAAGTGTTTTTGGGAGGAAGATGGAGTCTCATTCTGTCACCCAGGCTGGAGTGCAGTGGCTCAATCTCAGCTCACCGCAGCCTCCACCTCCCGGGTTCAAGCAGTCCTCCCACCTTAGCCTCCCAAGTAGCGTGTCTACAGGCACATGCCACCATGCCTGGCTAATTTTTGTATTTTTAGTAAAGACAGGTTTTGGCCTTGTTGCCCAGGCTGGTCTTGAACTTCTGACCCCAAGTGATCCGCCTGCCTCAGCCTCTCAAAGTGCCAGGGTTACAGGCATGAGCCATCGTGCCCAGCAGAGAATATTTTTAAATAATAAAAAAAGAATACTTTTTTTCTCTTTGGAGGTATTTTATGAATAAACGTGTGAAAGCACGTGAAGTCTGTTCACATTTGAATGTCACAGCATGTTGATAAAGGGAGTTATTTGTGCACAAATATTCAAGGGCTCCGTCACTTTTCCCCTATGGCTTTCCTGATCTTTTTTACCCAAATTACTCTCTTTTGACATGGCCGATGTGTCCTTATGATCTTCAGTTTAACTGGGTTCACTCTGCCAAGACTTGGCCCCATTTGTTGATGTCTTGGCATCAGATCCAAGCAGTGCTTCAGCATCACTCACATCAACTTCATGAAATTCTATAACTTTTTACAAGACCTGTAGTTTCACTTGCAGTGGATTTGCATCACATTATTACAGGCACAAGTAACCCCCTCAAACAGCAGGTGCATTTATAGCACGTAACGGTTATCCAGGTGCTGCCTAACCAAGACAACAGCATGAGTGGGGACGAATGCCCATGAACAGGCAGGTGTGTCCGGGGGGACTAACGTTAGAACGGGGAGGTTTAGTTGTGATTTCTGTGTCCTGATGACGTTGGCTTCTTTGTGAAGCCTCAGATACTGAATCCTTGCTGTACTTCAAGTTTTCTCCCTGAAACATAAATCTGATCCGTTGCAGCCCTGGGTCCTTAAATCCTGCCCCACCTCACCCCTCTGCGAGGGCCCTGCCGGAGCACCCGCTCCCTGCGTCTTGCTAACAGCATTCCTGCCATTTTGTTTTGCTTTGTTCCCCGCTCAGCTCTGCCCCGGTGGATCCCAAGTGCTGAGTGGATGTTGGTGGCGGCAGGAAGGAGTGAATTAATGACCAGGTGGTCTGACTCCAAGGTGGTCCTGAGTAGGTTCTGCTAGTCTGGCCATGCTGCCGCTGAGGCCCGGCACAGCCCTTCCTGGAGGCTGGTGCACAGCCAGGCTCAGAAGGAGCCGAGTCCCAGGAAGCCTCCGCCCATGCGACAGGTGGCCCCTCGGTGCCAGATCTTTGACGTTTGTTCACTGGACACCAGGGAAGCCCCAGATGCTCAGCTGTTCTGCTCTTTGAAGTCCAGGCCAAACAGTCCTGGGCAAGAGCCCAGAGGGCCTGCCTGCCGGGGAGAGACTCTTGGAGGACAGCCGGGCCGGAACCCCAGCCTGGACATTTGGAGCTGAAAGCCCGAATGCTGCTTAGCATGACTTCAGCTCTACTAATTCCCTTTACCCTTTGCCCAAGACCCAGGGCCTTGTAACTCTAGCCCTGCTATGTCCCACGTGTGACCTTAGGGAGTCATACCATCGCTCTGGGCCTCAGTTTCCCCATGTGTAGCAGATGGGAGTCATACCATCAGCAGTTCCCCTCTGTGCGTCAGGATGGACTCAGGAACCAGAGAGCTGAGCTTGCAGCCAAATGCTAGTTGAGGATGACTTTCCGTTTACCCAAAAATGCAAACCTCCAGGCCACACGGTTCAGCCCTCAATACCATGTTGAGGCCAGAACATCATGGCTTTTGAAATTAGTTAATTTCTGGGAGCAGGAAAAGTACCTGGTGCTGTCAATACAGTTGTCTTACTTGGAGATCTTCGGGGACTGAGCTGAGAAAGGGCTGGTGGGGTGGGGCCATAGACCTTATGCAGCCTAGCAGGTGTTCTCCAGTTGGAGTGGCACCGAGTTGAGGGCTCAGGGTTGACTCACTCAGTGTGTGACGGGCACTGTTCTGTGCCAGCCTCTGGGCTGAGCATCAGGGAATGGGGTTAACCTGTGCAGGACCTGCCCTCAGGAGGCTCCAGGCCTGCAGGGCAGAACAGGTGCAGAGAGTGACCCTGTGCTCTGCCTGTGCCGGTGCCCTGGGCCTCCTCCTTGCCCGTCCTGCCTCTGCTTTCTCCCTCAAGCTTCCCTTCCTTCTGCCCTCCCAGGTCCTTCACTACAGGTTTGATAGTCTGTGGCCACACTGAGCATCTGCTGCCCTGGGACCAAGGGGTTATGTCCCATCCTTCTGTTAGGGCACCTGGTGGGTGGGAGGGGTGGGTCCTCCCCATTCCTTGGCACCCTTAGAATGTTAGTTGAAAAGAGAGAAGAGGGCGGGGCACAGTGGCTCATGCCTGTAATCCCAGCACTTTGGAAGGCTGAGGTGGGTGGATCACCTGAGGTCGGGAGTTCGAGACCAGCCTGACCAACATGAAGAAACCCTGTCTTTACTAAAAATATTAAAAAATTAGCTGGGCATGGTGGTGCATACGTATAATCCCAGTTACTCGGGAGGCTGAGGCAGGAGAAGTGCTTGAACCTGGGAGGGAGTGGTTGCGGGAAGCTGAGATCGAGCCATTGCACTCCAGCCCGGGCAACAAGAACAAAACTCCATCATAAAAAAAAAAAAAAAAAAAACAGAAAGAGAGAGAAGAGGCAGAGCTCAGTAGCTCACACCTGTAATCCCAGCACGTTGGGAGGCCAAAGCAGGTGGATTACTTGAGGTCAGGAGTTCGAGACCAGCTGGACAACATGGTGAAACCATATCTCTACAAAAATTTAAAAAATTAGCCAGGCGTGGTAGTGCACACCTGTAGTCCCAGCTACTCAGGAGGCTGAGGCAGAAATATCGCTTGAGCTGGGAGGTGGAGGTTGCAGTGAGCAGAGATTGTGCCACTGCACTCAAGCCCGAGTGACAGAGCAAGACACTGTCTTGAAAAAAAAAAAAAAAAGAAGAAGGAATAGAGTCTTGATTGATGATCTGTATCAATTTACTTCCGCATGCATTTGAGCTGGTCCCACGTGATCTGAATGGTGCCAGGGGAATTTTTTTTGTTGTGGTAAAACATACCATAAAATGTACCACCCTAACCATTTGTAAGTGCACAGTTCAGTGGCATTAAGTATATTCACATGGTTGTGCAACCATCACCAAAACCGTTTTCATCTTACAAAACTAAAACTCTGCACCCATTGAGCCATAACTCCCCATTCGTCCTCCCCGCAGCCCTGGCACCCATCATTTACTTCCTGTCTTGATGATTTGGAGTATCCTGGGTGCCTCATGTATATTGGCTTATGCAGCATTTGTCCTTCTGTGACTTCTTCTTTGTGGCTTCTTTCATTTAGCGTAATGTCTCAAGGTCCGTCCATGTTGTAGCGTGTGTCAGAATTTCCTTCCTTTTTAAGGCTGACGAAGATTCCATTTAGGGCTAAATAATATTCCATGCCAGAGCCACCTTTCAAGTCAGATGTTTTATGCACAGGCAACAAATTGTTTACTTAGGCAGCAATACACGGTTGGGAATTTGAAGACCTGAACTTGAACTGCTTTTCTGCCAGGCACCCACTGTGGATCCTTGGGCTCTTGTCCTGCCTGAGTCTCTCTGCACAATGCTGAGCAGGTGGTTCTGAGCACCCAGTGAGGTAGGGTGTTCTGTACTGGTGAGGAATTGCACTAACAGTGGTATTGCTCTCAGACGCCTCCAAAGTGTTTCTCTTTAGCGCTGGCACACTCACTCTTAGGCCTTCTTTCTTTCTTTCTTTTTTAAATTGAAGATGTTTATAAAATGAAAAGATTACACTATGATTTTTATACACTGTTGAAACGATGACTTTTATTTATTTAAAGCCTGCAGAGGTAAAAAGTGTGTTTGTGAATATCTTCACTTATACTCTAATTCAGACTTGCCAAAGTATTTGCTATTTACTATTATGGGTAATAATCTTCTCTCACCTAGTTCTTTTAGAGCTACTAAAATAGAAATTTACTTTTATGGATAGAAGTACAGAATTTTGAGGAGAAACTAAATTTTAACCAAATTCCAAGGAGAAATTGTCAGTACTTAGGCCTTCTTCCTCCTTTTCTTTCATGGCCACGTTGGGTCTGGTTCTTCCTGGGGCCTCCTCTTGTAATGTGGCATTTTCTAGTGAATTGTCAACCTTCAAGTAACAATGTGGCTATTGGTGGGAGGGGTCTCACTATTACATTTGCAAGTGGTGAAAAGCCGAGCTGGCCATTGGGTAGCATGATACATTTGGGAGGTGAATTTAGGCTGAGGGTGGCAACAAGGGCCATTGTCCGCTGGCCCCTGCTATTCTGAGTGGACTTCCTGAGGCCCCGTGTCTCAGTAAGAAGGCAGAGAACACACAGTTTCTGTCCCTTTGTGCTTCTGCCTGGATAGAATACTGCCTATGCCCTGACGGTTAACCAGGGCTGTTCTGGAGGTGGTGTGGCCTTCTGTGCAGTCCTGTTTTGTTGTGAGGTTTTTGTGTTTCTGTTTGAAGATGTGTTCTGTAGATGCAGTTTCTTTAACATTTTAGAAGAAAGATGGGAATGCAGTGGGTGCATTGTTTGAAAGATATAAATGAGGTGAGTGTGCTCTGAGGACCCTTAGGGCAGATTGTGCTGCTACCTCCAGGGCTGCGGGCTCAGCCATTCAGATTGCTTTTGCTTTGTAACAGTCTTAAGGTAATAACTCATTTACTATATAGTTTACCCAGGTAAAGTGCACAAGTCAGTGGTTTCTATTATATTCACAGACTAGTGCAACCAACACCACAATACATTTTAGAACAATTCATCAACCCCCAAAAAACCACCCATGCCCATTACTAGGCACCCATCATTTCCCCTCAAGCCCCTCAGCCCCCAGCAACCACTAATCTACTTTCTGTCTCTACAGATTTTCCTATTGCAAGCATTTCATATAAACAGGATCATATAATGTGACTTTCTGTATCTGGCTTCTTACACTTAGCATAATGTTTTCAAGATTCACGCATGTTCATACTTGTGTCAGTACTTCATTCCTTTTTATTCTCAAATAATGTTTCACTGTATGAATATACCACACTTTATTTATCCATTGATCAACTGATGGACATTTGATTATTTTGACTCTTGGGCCATTTTGAATAATGTTGCTGTGAACATCGGTGTTCAAGTGTTTCTGTGGACAGATGTTTCATTTCTCTTGGGTAAATAGGAACAGAGTTGCTAGATCATATGGCAGTGTGTGTGAAACCATTTGAGCACCTGCCAAACTGTCTTCCAAAGCTGCTTCACCATTTTTTACATCCCCACAAGCCGTGGTTGAGGGTTCCAGTTTCCCCCCATCCTCACCAACACTTTTTATTGTCGGACTCTTTTATTCTGACCATCCTAGTGGGAGGGAAGTGGCACTTTTTGTGGCTTTAATTTGCATTTCCCTGATGTCTAATGATGTTTCCTTTGTCTTCATGTGCTTAGTAACTATTTGTTTATCTTCTTCTTTGGAGAAAGGTCAATTCACTTCCTCTGCCTATTTGTCTTTTTATTGTTGAATTGTAAGAGTCCTTTTCATATTATAGTTACAGGTCCTTTATTGGATATATCATTTGCAAATATTTTCTTCCATTTTGTGGCTTGTCTTTTCTCTTTATTGATGGTATCTTTTAAAGTAGTGGTCCCCAGTCATTTTGGCACCAAGGACCGGTTTCATGGAAAACAATTTTTCCACAGACAAGGGTGGGAGGATGATGGTTTTGGAGGCATTAGATTCTCATAGTGCACAACCTAGATCCCTCACATGCACAGTTCGCAATAGGGTTCATGCTCCTATGAGAATGTAATGCCACTGCCGATCTGACAGGAGATGGAGCTCAGGCAGTAATGCTCACTGGCTTGCCACTCACTTCCTGCTGTGGGGCCCACTTCCTAACAGGCTGTGGACCAGCCCACAGCCCAAGGGTTGGGGCCCCCTGTTTTAAGGCACAAAAGTTTATTTGTTTTTCTGAAGTCCAGTTTATCTATTGCTTCTTTGGTTGTTTATGCTTTTGGTGTCATATCAACACACCACTGCCTAATCCAGGATCAGGAAGATTTACACCTATGTTTTCCTGTAAGAGTTTAATAGTTTTAAGTCTTACATGTATGTCTGATCCACTTTGTGTTAATTTCTACATGGTGTGAGGCAGGGATCCACTTTCATTCTTTTGCATGTGACTATTCAGTTGTGCCAGCACCATGTGTTGAAAAGACTGTTTTTCCCTATTGAATGGTCTTGACACCCTTGTTGGAACAGACAGGTTTTAAGAACCTTATTGATTGCAGGACAGCAGCCTCCCTGACAGGTACTTGGTAACCCAGGTGTCCGTAGACAGCACTGGGAGGCCCTGCAGGGGTCTCTATCGTGCTGTCTCTGCCCTTTACTGTCCTGTGCATTTTGGGGTGAGGACATGAGAGGGTTCTGTGCCAGAGGACCCTTGGGAAAGCAGCTGGTTAGAGGGGCTCGGTCAGCTCTTCCTTTATGTGGCCATACCTTTCTGCTGCACTGAGCCTGGAGTGCATAAGCAGGTGACCTGCCACATGGTCATGTGCCTCCTGGCTCCCTGCTATCCTCCTTCAGCTGATCATAGCTACAATGACCATACATCCCACTTGATCCAGACAGTCTCAATGTATGCCTGTTCTTCCTGCAAGTTAGCTGGCCTCTTCCTCTTAAAATATCTTGGTTCAGATAACAAACGATACATTCATTCACCTGGGTCCTAGAACAAGGACTGGGGTGAGAGTGTCCATGGGGCTCCAACAAGGTACCCTGAATCCGAGTCCAGGCTTCGTGGCCTCTGGTAGCTTTGAGAGAGAGAACAGAACTTTCTCAAAGCCTCAGCAGATGCGGCTTGGATCCCACAGATCCATCTTGAGCACACTGTTGGCAGAACACATAGTCTCTGAGCACCCCGCTGCTAGCTCTTGCCACTGAGCATCTTCCCTGTAAGCCTGTGAGATTAGCAGCGAGGGAGAGCTTACCGGTGTCCTGGCAGGGGCAGCCGGTGCCACTTCAGAATGGGTCAGGAGGACCAGACATAGCTGTCCCTCCCCACGCTGCCTGCATGTGCCCACCTGTCACGCAAGCAGCTTTGTGTATTCATACCCATCTTGGGCTCACCAAGACACAAAGAGAAGCCACGTGACGTGGAGCTCTTTGTCACTCCACTGTCACTAAATGAAGAGCAAACCACCTCTGGAGGAGGCCACAGACATAAGGAAAAGATACATAAATCTACACATGGGAATCATATTATATACACATTTAACCCATGCAAATCCACTTCTACAACTGCAGAGCGGGGGTTGGGGGAAGTCCAGCAAAAAGAGAGATAACTCATTGAAGTAGTGCCAGTAGGCGCGCTCTGTGGGGAGGGATGAGAATGTGCAGCTCCCCCAGCGGACATCAGCTCCTGCAGACCCTATGTGAATGTCTCACCATCTGGGTGAGCTCTGAAGTTTTTGTGCTGCTTAGTCTTTAAATGCAAACTGAAGCATCACTTTGACTATTAAATGCCAATGTTGCTGTGTGCTCTGACTCATAAGATGCCCCTAGCGAAAGGGTTCCACAGTCACAGAAGCTTGGGAAACCTTACCGTACGATCACCTCCAATCTCCACCTTGGAGAGTTGCAAGGGATGTTAGCATACTAAAGGCCCTGAAAAGTCCTGCAGTAAACTCCCTTTTGACTGATTCAAGGATTTGTGTTCTGAGGGAATATGCAATAGGGAGCCACTGCAGGTTTCAGTGCAAGGGAGTGACAGCATCGGATGCCAATGATGGGAGATAGGATGGCTGGGCTGGGCTGGACGCAGGGAGGCCACTGGGCAGCCTGGTCACTGGATAAGTCAGAAGGCCCATCTGCACAGCTCCTGGATGTCTGAGAAGGGCCCAGAAAAACCACCAGGGAAGGAAGAAGTTGATGACAGAGAGTGGGAGAGACAAGCCAGAAGGTGACCACCAATGCTGCAACCCAGAGCCTCCTTCCTCTCCCAGCCAGGATCCCCTAGGCTGCTTCCAGCACTTGGGAGGAGCTGCTGAATAGCCAGCATTGCTTACATTCAGTAAATGCAAGCCGCCTCCCGAGCCGCCTCCCGTGCTGCCTCCTGCAGGTTCCAAGGATACCTGCTTCCAACAGGCGCATCTGGCCTTTCTTCACCTTCCAGATGAGGGAATGTAAGATTAAATCCAATCCATCCCCAGGCCACCCCAGCCCTAAATTCTTTGGCAGAGTAGAGAACTGACTTTCCTGTGGGATTATCAAGACGAGCGCTAAAAGCACTTCTTGCATCTTAGATGCACCTGCTTGCTGGAGGGAGGCTTACATTTCAGGAGTCTCTGAAAAATTATCTGTTAAAGGTATTTCAGGGCAGGGAGCAGCTGAGACTCTGAGGCTGGGAACTTCACATCCAGCAAGAACAGAAGGGCTCTGGCAGCGAGCCTGCCAGAAGAGTCGCATCATGGAGAGCGTGTGTTCAGTGGACATCACAAGAAGCAGTGTCAGTGGGCAGGTGGCCATAGTGGCGGGGGGACTTTCTGCATCACTCTCTTCCCACTTGCCCATTTCTGTCCTCCACTGTGGCAGTTCTTGTCAATACCGCCATAACTGCCACATCTCTGGAGGAAGCCTTGAGGGCAGATTGCTTACAGCTCCTTATTTTCTCCATGGGCCCTCTTCCTCTGTGGGTGTAAAAGCCAGGGGACAGAGGAGTGGGAAACTCTGCAGGGATGGCATGGGATTAAATGGCCCCAAGCTATCCATGGGGAGAACTCAGACCCTCTGCCTCATTCAGTCGTTCTTTCATTCATTAGCTCAGCGTATATTTACTGAGTGTGTTCGTGGACCTTATCTTTGTATTCATGTCGGGGATAAAAGATAAATGGCCATGAGTATCTAGGAGTTATTGTCTAGGAGGAGAGGCTCAGGCAAACCCCAAATACGGCTTGCTGTGAGGGCAGCCGCTGGAGCGGTGTGCAGAGCGTGCTCAGATGAGATGCAACAGGCAGTTCCCAACTCCGCCGAGAGAGCTTATGGGCAGGGGCTGCTCTGAGCTGCCGGAGAGCAGCAGGAATGTGTCGGAGGGCAGGTTTCAGGAGGGGTGTCCCTGTGGAGAGACCCATGTGGGCAAACACACCAAGGCTTGACTCAGCAGTATCAAGACTGACCGTGAGTGGGTCAGTTTGACCAGAGCTGGACATTTGAACTGGGTGTGGAAGGAGACGAAGAAGAGAAGTGGAGAGTCCCGGCACAGGCATGAGGGGTGATCTCCAGGATACATAACGTGGCTTTCCACAGGGA
This sequence comes from Cacajao melanocephalus, assembly GCA_963573385.1. Taxonomy (NCBI): domain Eukaryota; kingdom Metazoa; phylum Chordata; class Mammalia; order Primates; family Pitheciidae; genus Cacajao; species Cacajao melanocephalus. The sequence continues at coordinate 53,298 of CAUYLG010023051.1, forward strand.
GGCTGTGTAGGGGGCCATTGAAGGCTCTTGGGCAGGGTCGCTGTGTGCTCTCGGCATGAGGATGGGTAAAATGACAGAGAAAAGACGGTGCTGTTGGTTCCAGGAGGGGTGATGAGAAGCTGCCGTGGGAGAGAAGTAAGGTGGGGGTGCAGAGCACGAAGAGGTCAGACAGCAGGAAGCCTGGAGAGAGAGATGAAACATGGAGCTGAAGTCCAAGGGCAAAGCCGAGGTCAGCCTGTGGGTTTTTATTGCACCCATCTTAATGGTACAATATTGGAAGCCACTCAAATGTCTGATGATACCAGGCAATGGCCAAGGCAGTTACTAGGCATCCGTTCAGTGGCACAGAATTGAGCCACTGAGCACTAGGGGAAGAGAAGCCTGCCTCGCCACAGCCACAGGAGTGTGGGTCCTGCCCTCTCCCAGGCTCTTGCTCCCCAGGACTGAGGCTCAGTCGTTTCTGCTCCTGAAGCCCGCAGTGTCCACTCAGACTCCTGACGGGGCAGGGGTGGGCAGCGGGGAATCCCTCTGCGCTGCTAACGCTTCCCTCCCTCCAGTCCTCAGTGAACTGTGGGGGCAGGGAGTTCATGGAGGAAAACAGACCCCCACTTTACGGTCTCAAACACCCCGACACAGAGGCTCACGTCCTCATCTCAACAGGCAGGAAGCAAATGGCCAAAAATGGAAATATTTGTGTTAGGTTGGTGGGATTGTGAGTGAGTCTTATTCCTAAAATTTCCTGGAATAGTCTATTGTGGGTTTTGTTTGTTGTTTTTGTTTTTCGGAGACTGAGTATCTCTCTGTCGCCCAGGCTGGAGTGCAGGGCTTGATCTCAGCTCGCTGCAACCTCCGCCTCCTGGGTTCAAGTGCTTCTCCTGCCTCAGTCTCCCGCGTAGCTGGGATTACAGGCGCACACCGCCTTGCCCAGCTAATTTTTTGTATTTTAGTAGAGATGGGATTTCACCATGTTGGCCAGGCTGGTCTTGAACTCCTGAGATCAGGCAATCTGCCCTTCAGCCTTCCAAAGCGCTAGGATTACAGGCGTGAGCCACCGCACCCGGCCTATATTGTGTTTTTAATAATAACCCATGCACACACGAAGCCCTGGTTGGATACAAGCATCATATTATAGCCTGCAATGCAGGCTTTTGTGTCTCCAGCTGCCAATTAAGGCTGCCGTGAACCTGTAAATTCCATGCACCCTGCTTTCTTCTGCTTTGATACTAGATGATCAGGACACATGGACTTTCATTTCCCAAGAAATGTCAGCTGTATTATGAGTGTAGGGAAAATCAGTAAAATATTGTACAAAATCCCAGGCTGAAATGGACTGAATACATCTTTTGAAAATCCTGGCAGCCGACACAGGAACTTTCTGATCCTACAGGTCCTGGTTTTATTCTCAGATGCCTTTGAAGGTGGGTGAGTTTAGCTCTGGCCTCTGGGGAGTGGCCTCATTGGATTGAGTGTTTCCTACATCAGTTTACTCTACGAACCCAGGTGTGAGTCAACATCAAACAAAGATGTGTGGCAGATGATTCACTTAACGTCCTGAGACAGCAGATCACCCATCTGTGGGAACCCTCAGGGGAAGGGCACGAGAGTAACTTCCTAATGTGCACACAGCCAGGGTCATAGGGAGAGCAGGGCCACCCTGGCTCGGCACCCATCACCCTCCCGGAGGAGGCTGGCCAGGCTCCAGGGGCTCCGGGAGTCTGGAGCCCAGCTGCCCTCACATCCTGAAAGGAACAAGGGGCAAAGAAACTGAGTCAGGCACCAGCACAAACATTTCCATTTTTGGCCATTTGCTTCGATCCTGCTGACATGAAGACGTGGGAGCCTGTGGGGGTGGTGTTTGATAAAGCAGGGGGCGTTTCCCTCTGTGAACTCCCCGCCTCCACAGCTCACTGAGACCTGGGGGGAGGGAAACATTAGCAGCTCAGAGGGGTCCCTGCCGCCACCCTGCCAGAGCTGAAGGCCCAGTCAGGAGAAGAGTCTGAGAGGCTCCAGGAGCAGAAAGGACTGAGCCTCGGTTCCTGGGGAGTGAGAGGCCGGGAGACAGCGGGACTCATACTCCTGCAGCCGTGGGTGACACCTCTACCCCAATGCCTATTCCCCCAGCTGTGACAACACAAGTCCAGCCACCAGTGAGCTGCCATGGAAGACTACCCCGTCAGGACCTGCTCAGGCTCTAGGGACAGAGCCCCCAATTTGGAGTGGGCTGGGCAGCCCAGTGTGCTGGCTTGGATGGGGCAGGCAGGGAGGCCAGACACAGGAGGAGCGGGAGCCTTGCCACCCGTCTGACCTCTCACCGTGCTCTTCCTCCTCACAGGCTCTTACACGATTTTCTGTTAGGAACTTTGTAATGTTTAAGAAAAGGCACAGCTGTGTCCTTCAGGGGGACTCCAAGCCCCAGGCTGTTCTAGGCGGTCCCCTAGTGGTACAAGGGTCGTGGCGGCTGTTAGATGTAGACCCTGTGAGCACCCACTCTGACTCTGTAGGTGATGGCCCTGGGAGGCTTCGGGCTCTGAAACTGAACGCGTCTGAGTTCAAGTCCAGACCACGCCTCCTCTGAGCCTTGGTTTCCATGTCAAACCCTGACCCCCAAGGCAGGAGCAGAATCATTCCAAGAGCTGGGAGGGAGGTAAGGCACGCTGGCCCAGCACAGTGCCCGGTGGGCCGCTGGGGAGGAATGCACTCAGCACTGTCCATGTGGCCTCCAAAATGCTGAGCAGGGTGGGCAGGGAGGAGAGGTCTGCCTTGAAAAGCCACGGCCTGGCTTACTTCTCGGATGAACAACCCCAGGATTTCCTGAGGCTTCACCTCATGTCAAGACTGAGGAGTCGACACCTCGTGAAAGCTGGTTTATGAGAAAACATCCAGGCAGTGACCAGGCTGGGCCTCTGTCGCTGGATCTGGGTTTTGAGAACCACCCTGGTCGGGGAGCTCAGTGCATTTGCAATCCCAGTTCAGCACGAGGTGTGTCTGGCTCCATGCTCCTCTCATTGTTACCTTTATTTACTTTTTTTAAATTTTACTTTAAGTTCTGGGGTACATGTGCAGATCGTGCAGGATTGTTACATGGGTATACACATGACATGGTAGTTTGCTGCCTCCATCCCCCCGTCACTTACATTAAGTATTTCTCCTAATGTTATCCCTCCCCAATCTCCCCACCCCCTGCTATCCCTCCCCTAGCCCTCCACCCTCCAACAGACTCCAGTGTGTGATGGTCCCCTCCCTGTATCCATGTGTTCTCATTGTTCAACATCCACTTATGAGTGAGAACATTTGGTGTTTGGTTTTCTGTTCTTGTGTCAGTTTGCTGAGAATGGTGGTTTTCAAATTCATCCATGTCCCCGCAAAGGATGTGAACTTATCCTTTTTTGTGGCTGCATAGTATTCCATGGTATATATGTGCCACATTTTCTTTATCCAGTCTATCGTTGATGGGCATTTGGATTGGTTCCAAGTCTTTGCTATTGTAAATAGTACTGCAATGAACATACATGTGCATGTGTCTTTATAATAGAACGATTTATAATCCTTTGGGTATAAACCCAGTAATCAGATTGCTGGGTCAAATGGTATTTCTATTTCTAGATCCTTGAGAAATCACCACACTGTCTTCTACAATGGTTGAACTAATTTACACTCCCACCAACAGTGTAAAAGCATTCCTATTTCTCCACATTGTCTCCAGCATCTGTTGTCTCCAGATTTTTTAATAATCGCCATTCTAACTGGCGTGAGATGGTGTCTCAATGTGGTTTTGGTTTGCGTTTCTCTAATGACCAGTGATGATGAGCATTTTTTCATGTTTGTTGGCTGCATAAATGTCTTCTTTTGAAAAGTATCTGTTCATATCCTTTGCCCACTTTTTGATGCGGTTATTTGTTTTTTCTTGTATATTTGTTTTAGTTTTTTGTAGATTCAAGTAGCACTTTGTCAGATGGGTAGCTTGCAAAAAATTTTTTCCCATTCTGTTGGTTGTTGGTTCACTCTAATGATTGGTTCTTTGCTGTGCAGAAGCTCTTAAGTTTAATTATACCTCATTTGTCTAGTTTGGCTTTTGTTGCCATTTCTTTTGGTGTTTTAGTCATGAAGTCTTTTCCTATGTCTATGTCCTGAATGGTATTGCCTAGGTTTTCTTCTAGGGTTTTTATGGTGTTAGGACTTGTGTTTAAATCTTTAATCCATCTGGAGTTAATTTTTGTATAAGGTTTAAGGAAGGGGTCCAGTTTCAGCTTTCTGCACATGGCCAGTTTTCCCAACACCATTTATTAAACAGGGAATCATTTCCTTATTGCTTGTTTTTGTCAGGTTTGTCAAAGATCAGATGGTTGTAGGTGTGTGGCATTACTTCCGAGGCCTCTGTTCTGTTCCATTGATCTATATCTCTTTTTTGGTACCACTACCATGCGGTTTTGATTACTGTAGCCTTGTAGTATAGTTTGAAGTCAAGTAGCGTGATGCCTCCAGATTTGTTCTTTTTGCTTAGGATTTCCTTGGCTATGCGGGCTCTTTTTGGTTCCATATGAAGTTTAAGGTGGTTTTTCCCAGTTCTGTGAAGAAGGTCAATGGTAGCTTGGTGGGGATAGCACTGAATCTCTAAATTCTTTGGGCATTATGGCCATTTTCATAATATTGATTCTTTCTAACCATGAGCATAGAATGTTTTTCCATCTGTTTGTGTCCTCTTTTATTTCCTTGAGCAGTGGTTTATAGTTCTCCTTGAAGAGGTTCTTGATGTCCTTTGTTAGTTGTATTCCTAGGTGTTTTATTCTCTATTTAGCAGTTGTGAATAGGAGTTCACTCATGATTTGGCTCTGTGTTTGTCTGTTATTGGTGTATAGGAATGCTTGTGATTTTTGCACTTTGATTTTGTATCCTGAGGCTTTGCTGAAGTTGCTTATCATCTTAAGGAGATTTTGGGCTGGGATGATGGGGTCTTCTAAATCTACAATTGTGTTGTCTGCAAATAGAGACAATTTGACTTCCTCCTTTCCTAATTGAATACCCTTTATTTCTTATTCTTGCCAGATTTCTCTGGCTAGAACTTCCAATACTATGTTGAATAGGAGTGGTGAGAGAGGGCATCCTTGTCTAGTGCCAGATTTCAAAGAGAATGCTTCCAGTTTTTGCCCATTCGGTATGATATTGGCTGTGGGTTTGTCATAAATAGCTTTTATTATTTAGAGGTACATTCCATTGATACCTAGTTTATTAAAGGTTTTTAGCGTAAAGGGCTGTTGAATTTTGTCAAAGGCCTTCTCTGCATCTATTGAGATAATCATGTGGTTTTTGTCTTTCGTTCTGTTTATGTGGTGGATTACATTTATAGACTTGCGTATGTTGAACCAGCCTTGCACCCCCGGGATGAAGCCTACTTTATTGTGATGGATAAGCTTTTTGATGTGCTGTTGGATTCAGTTTGCCAGTATTTTATTAAAGATTTTTGCATCGATGTTCATCATGGATATTGGCCAAAAATTTTCTTTTTTAGTTGTGTCTCTGCCAGGTTTTGGTATCAGGATGATGTTGGTCTCATATGAGTTAGGGAGGATTCCCTCTTTTTGTATTGTTTGGAATAGTTTCAGAAGGAATGGTACCAGCTCCTTTTTGTATGTCTGGTAGAATTTGGCTGTGAACCCATCTGGACCTGGACTTTTTTTGGGCGGTAGGCTATTAATTGCTGCCTCAACTTCGGCCCTTGTTATTGGTCTATTCAGGGATTCAGCTTCTTCCTGGTTTAGTCTTGGGAGGGTGTAAGTGTCCAGGAATTTATCCATTTCTTCTAGATTTACTGGTTTATGTGCATAGAATTGTTTGTAGTAAGCTCTGATGATAGTTTGTATTTCTGTGGAGTTGATCGTGATATCCCCTTTGTCATTTTTTATTGCATCTATTTGAGTCTTCTCTCTTTTCTTTTTTATTAGTCTAGCTGGCAGTCTATTTTGTTTCAAAAAATAGCTCCTGGATTTATTGATTTTTTGAAGGGTTTTTTGTGTCTCTATCTCCTTCAGTTCTGCTCTGATCTTAGTTATTTCTTGTCTTCTGCTAGCTTTTGGATTTGTTTGATCTTGATCCTCTAGCTCTTTTAATTGTGACTATAGGGTGTCGATTTTGGATCTTTCCTCACTTCTCATTTCGGCATTTAGTGCTATAAATTTCCCTCCTAGACACTGCTTTAAATGTGTCTCAGAGATTCTGGTACGTAGTGTCTTCGTTCTCATTGGTTTTGAAGAACATCTTTATTTCTGCTTTCATTTAATTATTTATCCATTAGTCATTCAGGAGCAGGTTGTTCAGTTTCCATGTAGTTGTGTGGTTTTGAGTGAATTTCTTAATCCTGAGTTCTAATTTGATTGTGCTGTAGTCTGAGAGACTGGTTGTTATGATTTCTGTTTTTTTGCATTTTCTGAGGAGTGATTTACTTCCAATTAGGTGGTCAGTTTTAGAGTAAGTGTGATGTGGTGCTGAGAAGAATGTATATTCTGTGGATTTGGGGTGGAGAGCTCTGTAGGTCTACTTGGTCCAGATCTGAGTTCAAGTCCTGGACATCCTTGTTAATTTTCTGTTTTGTTGATCTGTCTAATATTAACAGAGGAGTGTTAAAGTCTCCCACTATTATTGTGTGGGAGTCTAAGTCTCTTTGTATGTCATTAAAGACTTGCTTTATGTATCTGAGTGCTCCTATATTGGGTGCATATATATTTAGGATCATTATCTCTTCTTGTTGCATTGCTCCTTTTACCATTATGTAATGCCCTTCTTTGTCTCTTTTGATCTTTGTTGGTTTAAAGTCTGTTTTATCAGAGACTAAGATTGTAAATCCTGCTTTTTTTTTGCTCTCCATTTGCTTGATAATTCTTTCTCTATCCCTTTATTTTGAGTCTATGTGTGTCCTTGCATGTGAGGTGGGTTTCCTGAATACAGCACACTGATGGGTTTTGACTTTTTATCCAATTTGCCCGTCTGTGTCTTTTTATTGGGATATTTGGCCTATTTACATTTAAGGTTAATATTGTTATGTGTGAATATGATCCTGCCATTTTGATGCTAGCTGGTTGTTTTGCCCATTAGTTGATGTAGTTTCTTCATTGTGTTGATGGTCTTTACCATTTGGTACGTTTTTGCAGTGGCTGGTACTGGTTGTTCTTTTCCATGTTTAGTGCTTCTTTCAGGAGCTCTTATAAGGCAGGCCTGGTGGTTTCGTCACCCTAGGGCGGCAACCCAGGCTTGCACAGAA